>JASANB010005964.1:0-28285 GCA_030248155.1 Sabatieria punctata | reverse complement strand
CCAGGTCCCGCACGAACCCTGTAATAAGACCAATTACTTTGAACATGATTATTTGCTTGATGATCATGCTCTTAAGTGTGTGGTTCGTGTAAAGGAACTTGGATTTATAGTCACTAAAATTTAAAGTGTTGCCGCAGCATGTTTCAGAGATTGTTGCTAGCTAGACAACGAATTGCAATGTTGTTCCGGGTTCAGAACTAGAAATTTTGCTACATTTGAGCTTTATAAAACGTGTGTTAGGCCAATCCTGGAAATAGGGTCGCCTGTCTGGAACCCACACCTATCGAAGGGATTCAGCCGAGTTGGGTAAACAACCCCACCCAGGCACCAGATTCCACAATATTTTCACATTCGTGCACTGTGCTCACTTTGAAATCCTACGTAGGGCATATGACGTCGAGTGGATGCGTAGTTTCAGAGGATGTCGTCGCAGTTGGACGAAGATTTCACTCAACCGCTGCCAGCCGTGTTGGTCGGCGACCTCAGCCGAGCTGAGCAACGACGACACGCTGAATCTGAGCGCCATCGAGCACATGCAAGAAGAGAAGGCAAAGCCAACCGCTGCGTCAGTGGAGGAGAAAACGGTGGAAATCACAGTGTGCGACCAGAACGGTCACGAACTGATGTTCAAAATGAAGCGCTCGCAGACGTTCGGCAGAATGTTCGACGCCTACTGCAGCAGAGAGGGTCTGGACCCGTTGGCCGTGCGATTCTTGTTCGACGATCAACGTGTCCAAGAGGATGACACGCCCCACTTCGATGAGGATGAGACGACGGTGACGTGATCGAGGTGTTCCTGCATCAGACCGGTGGCGAAGTAATAGTAAGCTCTCTTATGCTCCTTCTACTGCTTTACTTTCTGGCAGTGTCGTCATTGTCTAGCTGTCAAAACAGAAATTTTTGTACTTTATGCGCTAGACGTACTCTACGTGTACAAGAATTTCAAGTATACTCTAAGGTCTGTACGAACAGGTCGCTCGATTTGCTACTTAGGTCAATTTTGGATAAACCTACGGAACCGTTTTCGGTTAAAAATTGATTTTGTTGCTTCTGTATTATATTACAATAATACAGCCAGTTTTATTCGTACAGAACAGTTTCCCGTCAAACGGTCGGCCCGTTCTCGCATGGCTAACTTTCTTGAGACACCGTAATATACGTGTGCTGTATATTTTGAACACGGTCTCCGTCCTTTGTAAGTATGCAGTTTTAAAGCTGATGCGTAGAATGTACATACAGTACGTAAAACACTGCTCAGTCAATCAATCAATCAATGTTTATGCCGTCTGCTCTACACCAGTAAAACCAGTAAACGAGCGGCAAAAAAAGCTCATGCCGTCGCTACTTAGGTTCCAACGTTTTATTAAGTCAATCGTCAATCCCACATTATCATCTTATCACTTATGTAATGTGCGTGTTGTGTGATACGCGTTACTTGCTCATTATTGTCTTTGCTGCAGCTGCAGCCAAGCTTTGTTTTTCCTTAGTGTAATGAAATTCGGTTCAACATTTAGTTCATAGCAGTAAGTTTGTCGTTTAGTCGCTGGTTTCACAGGTCAGTTGGACAGTGCGATTTAGCATGTAAATCTTAGAGTGACTTCCTGCACGCAATTCTTCACTAGCTGATTGAATGTTGCGTGGATTCCTGCGTTGCAAATAATAATCGGTATTACTGATTTTATTCCTTTCACGTTACAGTTGGATAGCGTGCGCATGTGAAGAGAAGTCGAAAAAAACCGATTCCTGAAACATTTGAATTCTACCTCATTCATAAGTACGCAAACGAAAATGTACTGGAGGTATGCGCATTATATCTGTCCTGTCCAGCCGAATTGTCGCTAACTGCTGACTGTACGTCACTCTTCCGCAACTTGATGTGGTACTTGTTGGATTAATTTATACGTACTGTACATACAGACTGGTTATATAGTGTTAAGGTCATAATTTCTCAGTTTCGTTATTTGAACCATCAAGTTTAAGCACGATTTCGCCTGTCGATCCTTCAGTCTGTCTACAGGAGATAGGTTCCTCGTCATCCTGTCTTTTCCATGGAAACCCGCTTTCCACTGTTGTTAGCTCGCCATTTGGCGTTTCAATGCTGATAGCCCCAGCTTCTGAAATACCTGCACATCCGTAAACGTACTGTAGAACTATTCGGTCATAAAAATGCGCTGAAATAACCTGTTAAGTACGAAACACAAGCCGAAAGCGTTGGTTGATCTTTGCTATTTTTTCTTGCTTTCAACCTACAACTGTATTGTGCCCTCAAGCCTCGCAGACGCCAGACTGCTTTTATATTTGAAAACTTGCTCAACCTACAGTATTCTAAACGGTATCGGCCCAGTTCGTCCCGACCACTTCGTCACCTTGCTGTTAGTCACGACCGTTTCGTCCCGGCCATGTTTTAAAGTGACCGTTTCGTCCCGGTTCACAAAGTGAAACAGGAACATCTAAGACGCGAAAACCAAATCGTTCATTCTTTTAAACAGATGCCAGCATTCCGCGCAGCTCATTCCTAGTCGGACAACCACGCTTGTTTAGGCTGAGGCTCAGGCTAAGTTATTCTTAGTCTTGTGTTGGGGTCAGGCAATGGCGTGGTACGCAGGATTTTGCAATCGGGGGGGGGTGTAAAACTTTAAAGTTTATTTATTTATATTTATTTATTTTGTCGCCCAAGCAAGACAACTTGTTAGTAAATGAACTGCGCAGAAAGAGTTTTAGTGGGCAACAGGTGCACAATGTCTAAAAAGAAAGAAGTTTCCTGGTTGGGCCCGGGCGAGACTATTTTGAAAAATTAGCCTTCAAAAACGCAGTTAATAGCCTTTAAGAACGCATTTACCATGCATTCTGGGTATAAAATAGACAGGTACAGATAATAATTTATTCGTTTCTCTTACCTTCTCATCCTTTATGGGATGTTTCCAAAATTTTGCATGTTAACCAAACAATACATGGAGTCAAAACCTTTAGGAGGTCAGCTTCTTAGCACATCCGGTTAAGTCACAACCTTCAAAAACGAATTTAAAATGTATTCTGAGCGTGAAACTAATAAAAATTAACGGTTTTAGTACAGGGTCCATAAGAAAACAACCCGCAGATTTTTTGTAGCAACCGCAAATCTCAACAGATTCGAATGAATCTTTTTTAAAAGAATTACAGTTATTTAAAGATGTTCTGCTTAGATCCTGAGATATTCCTCGAAGTCAAAGCAGAACTACAAACAAAACATCCTAAAAGATTGGACTACAAACAACTCTATCTACAAACTAAATGTTGCTAAGGAACTAGGTCTAACCATACCTCTGGAACTACCCCAGCCATGTAGGGTTTCCAACACAGAAACGTGCAAAGAGAATAAAAGTGGGCATGCGATCAACCGGCTGTCGCAGTGCTTACGTAAAACCTGTTTTAGCACAGCTACTACACTGTGCGCCTGACATTTGACCTCTTGGTGCGTTGTGGCATTTGACATTTGATTTTGCCGCCGCCATTGAAATACACTGTAGTTAGCAGCGGGACGAAACGGTAACGCTTAATAATTTGCCGGGACTAAACGGTCGGGGCGAAACGGCCGGGACGAACAGCAAAGGGACGAAACGTCCTACAACCATTCTAAAACAGCTAGCCTGTATTTCTGTAACGCACCACTCTGCACATACTGTAGGTTCCATGGTGTACATACAGTGCTGTATGCAGTCTACTGTTCCGATTGTTGTAATACGTACGTAGGTAGTTGTATTAGAAACTCAAACTCGCCAGTTGTACGTACCTGAGTTCAGCGAACTTCGGTCATCTTCAACGCTGTCTATTCTAATTGTGGGCACATCGTCGCTGCCTTCGATAAATGTTTCGTCGTCTGGAAGTGTCTGACCTGCAAAGCGAATGCGATTTAGCCATAAATCGGCTCCTCTTCCTGGTACATATTCCAAAAGCTCTCTGGATGGATTGGATCACCTGTTACCTACGTAGTGTACGATTTTAAACCTGAAAAGTTTCGTGATAATAAAAATCGTTGGTTAGGCAATTTTTGAATTATAGGCTTTCAACTGCTAAGGCCCATAAGTCAAGCATTAGTTGAACAAGGTGTAACGAACTTATCGGTTGGGACCGTAATCTGGAACGTGGCTTAATTAGCTAAATAACCACGGCTACACACGGTATGGGCTAGCTCTATGCCTAAGAACTAAGAAGACCAATTCGAATCTACGTTAAACTTACTGAAAACAGCTGACAAGAAGAGATAAACAATAAAGAGAAGACAAACAAGTACCGCGATTAAGTGTGAAGTGCACTGCCTTCTTTGGAACCTCAGATTGGCTTCTAGCCCGATCGACGGTCAGAAAATGTTGTGTTGTCGGTTGAGAGACAGAAGCCATCTTTCTGAGTCGCTTGTGATGCAGTTTGTCCAATTTTGTTAGATCCACGTACGAGCTGTCCAGATCGGTGTCGTGTCGTGAGTAGTGATGGTGCTGAGATACATATAACGCATATAGAGAAAGCACATCCAATGCACGAAAACAGAAGCACCTGTGAGATGGGTATCCACATGGCAGAAAGGTCGACGTGATGAGCTTCTGCCGCCTGCCGGAGTTTCGGGCTTGAATTGGCGTTCAAACTGTTCACATCGAACGCCGGATTGGTGTAATCTGCATTCGAGTCGGTTCTGCTTGGAGCCAGTCTAAACAATCCACTCTACATTCCGCACCCACTGTCAAGTTTCAGTCGAGTCTACGTAGCTGTTTAACTGACACAAGATCGGCTAGGTTTGGGTAGTACATACAGGGTATTTCAACTTTCTACATACTGTATCCATATGGCCATACGGCCACCAATCGCCGTACGTACGTGTACGTACATAAAAGCACTCGTCCTAAATGAAAGATCCATGAGCACTGGTCCTTCCTATCTGTCCGTAGCTGCATAAGGAGCCATCCCTCTACCTACAGGGTGTCTCAAAAAAATGATCACATTTCTTTTTACTGCCATTTCCGTAAATTTTGACCAAATAGGCTGAAATTTGGACCATAGGTGCCAAAAGTCGTGCAATTTTATGTGTTAAAGTTTGGTGCATTAGGCTTGACTCAATCCCGAGAAATTTCAAAAAAAAGTGAAATTTGGTAATTTCAATAGTGAAAGGCGGTCACCGAAAAATGGAAACATTTCCTTTTCCTATATCTTTTCTAATTTTTGACGGAATTGGATGAAATTTGGAGTGTAAACGCAGAAGTTCAGGGTAATTCGTGTGTAAAAAGTTGACGCATGAACTCCAACGCTAACGTTAGAGTTTAGGCGATAATGAAATGTAACGTTTTTTCGGTGACCGGCTTTTGGTATTGAAATTACCAAATTTCACTTTTTTTGAAATTTCTCGAGAATTGGTCAAGCCTAGTGCACCAAATTTTAACACATAAAATTGCCCGAGTTTGGGCACCTATGGTCCATATTTCAGCCTATTTGGTCAAAATTTGCGGAAATGGCAGTGAAAAGAAATGTGATCATTTTTTCGGTGACCGGCTTTCACAATTGATTTAACAAATTTCACTTTTTTTGAAATTTCTCGGGAATGAGTCAAGCCTAGTGCACCAAACTTTAACACATAAAATTGCACGACTTTTGGCACCTATGATCCAAATTTCAGCCTATTTGGTCAAAATTTGCGGAAATGGCAGTAAAAAGAAATGTGATCATTTTTTTTGAGACACCCTGTATATCTATAATACCTGTCACTGTCACGGAGTTCAGTTTAACCTATGGCTAATCCTTGAACCTACGTCGCATACATGTAACAGGTCATCCGCCGATGGGGGGAGGGGGGTTGGGGGGGTCTGGCGCCGGTCGGGGGGGGGGTCTGAGCCAAAATTTTGGTGGAGGGGGTGGGAACTAAAAAACGCTCAAAAATCGAAAAAATCGCAATTTTTTGGCTAAAAATTGCCAAAAATCGCTAATTTGGGCTGAAATACCGCTAAAAAGTGCTGTTTTGCAGGCGATTTTGGCAATTTTTGTGTGTGAAAGTGTAAAAAATTGCAGAAATTTGCTCGAAAATGTACTTGCCAGAAAAATCGGAGGGGGGGTCGGTGAAATCGTCTCGGGGGGGGGGGTCCCATCCGGGGGGGGTCTGGCCTAAGTCGGGTGGGGGCAGACCCCCCAGACCCCCTGTTACATGTATGCTACGTCGCCTAGATGAATACTTAAACCTAAGCACAAGCTACAGTAAACTTAGTTGGCGGTATTCTCGAGTGGGGAATGGGGACTGTCAAAATTCAATACAGCACATACAGTACGTATCTGCACACATTCAGTAAATACGATCAAAACCTTCATCTGATTTGTTTGTTTTTTAAGAAAATTTAGTTCGATAATTGAACGGTTTCCAAAAAAAACGTACGACAACTGCGAGTTGGTTCTGCGCATTATAGCGGCGAGTGAGTCAGAAGTTTCGCGACCCTTCACGATGTCCAGAGCTTCTTTCATTGTGATTCTACTGAACGACTTCATGATCTTAGTGTCACGCGATTTCGTTACATTACGACTCAACAACGGTTTCAGGTACTTGGAGTTAATCTGTTCGTACCTGAAAATTTACGATCAGTTTACAGTACGCACCCTCAGTTCACTTTAACTCACTTATCTCTAAACCAATGATGTCCGTAGTGACCACACAAATCTTCCAATCCAGCCATAAAATGGTCTATCATCTACAAATTAGATGGTTTTTGTGGCAGCATTCGCACGTACGAACTACCACGGTCTGTACGTAGGTAGCAGTCAGTCAATTCAACAAGATCCTATCCTACCCGTTCCATGATGTGCTCGTTCATCGACTTTTGTCTCTTTTCAGATTTCTCCACTTTGAGAAAGTTCACCAAAGGCTTGATGGTCATACCCTGAAGAAATGAAAATAATCCATTATTAGTAGAACGAAAAACAGGGGTCTGGAATTTGGCCCTGCCCAACCCAGACCAGGACCCCCCCCCCCGATTTTTCTAGGGAGCTATTCTTGTGCCACTTTTTTGCAATAGGTATTGTTTTTAGTGTTTTCTGGTATTCCACCCTCCTCCGCATTTTGGCTCTATCCCCAACCAGTGTCAAATATAGTACAATACTGTACATTATGTACAGAGGTTGCAACTGTTACCCAAAGGTAACAAAGGGTTGGCACTAAAAAACGCTCAAAAATCGGGAAAAAATCGCAATTTTTCGGCTAAAAATCGTCAAAAATCGCTAATTTTGGCTAATATACACATAAAAGTGTTGTTTTACGGGCGATTTTGGCAATTTTTATGTCTGAAATTAAAAAAAATCGCAAAAATTTGCTCAAAAAATCGGAAGGGGTCCCCATCCGGGAGGTCTGGCCTAAGTCGGCAGACCCCCCAGACCCTCTGTTGCATGTATGCCCGGGACGATTTTTCCGACCTCCTGCCAATTTTTCTGGCAAGGAATTTTTTGAGCAATTTTTTTCGATTTTTTACAATTTCACACACAAAAATTGCCAAAATCGCCTGTAAAAACAGCACTTCTTAGCTGTATTTGAGCCCAAATTTGCTATTTTTGACGATTTTTAGCCGAAAAATTGCGATTTTTTAGCGTTTTAGAGCCCAACCCTCCTCCCTACAGTATAATTTGGGCTCAGACCACCCCGGCCGGCGCCAGACCCCCAACCCCCTCCCCCTTCGGCGGATGACCTCTTACATACATGTATGCAGTACTGTACATATGTATTAAGAGTCAGTGTCTGATTCGATCGAGTCTTGGTATTCAGACCCAAAATTGAAAGTTTGGCGTAGAGGGCTGTAAGTTGGCACACTAATACTACTTGATGAGTTATTCAACTGCTGCTGAGGAATTCCCAATTCGACGCTCCACGCTCGAGATATAAGCCCGCGAAAATCGGCTTGCTTAACTATGGGACGAAAATTTCCAACTTGAATTTCTTTCTTACTGACAAGGGTTGGGGCTTAAAAATTGGGGCTTTTAGGTAACTTTTCGAGTAGATTAAGAATCTTTAGTCCAAAATTGTTTTCGATGAAAAAAATTTTTTTCGCCCCCCTTTGGAGCCCGTCAGCTCGACTGGAACCCCCCCTAGATGCACTTTTTTATTTTAGAATTTCGTAGCGCTATTCAGGACCTACATTTTGGTGTAAAATATTCAAGATTTGAGAGGTAGGTTTTTGAGAAAATTCACTTTGAATGTCCAAAACCTGGAAAAATCGCCAACTTTCAGTGTGCTCGGAAATGTCGCAAACGATTCCTAGCCTTTAAATCGTAACTGAAACCTAAAAATTGGGGCTTTTAGCTAACTTTTCGAGTAGATTCAGAATTTTCAGTCCAAAATAGTTTTCGATGAAAAAAAATTTTTTCGCCCCCTTTGGAGCCCCCCAGCTCGACTGGAACCCCCCTAGATGCACTTTTTTATTTTAGAATTTCGTAGCGCTGTTCAGGACCTACATTTTGGTGTAAAATATTCAAGATTTGAGAGGTAGGTTTTCGAGAAAATCGACTTTGAATGTACAAAAACCTGCTTTTTTGTCCCTATTGTCTGGCGATTTTGTTCATTCAAAGTCAATTTTCTCGAAAACCTACCTCTCAAATATTGAATATTTTATACCAAAATGTAGCTCTTGAATAGCGCTACCAAATTATAAAATAAAAAAATGCGTCTAGGGGGGGTTCCAGTCGAGCTGGGGGGCTCCAAAGGGGGGCGAAAAAATTTTTTTTCATCGAAAACTATTTTGGACTGAAAATTCTGAATCTACTCGAAAAGTTAGCTAAAAGCCCCAATTTTTAGGTTTCAGTTACGATTTAAAGGCTAGGAATCGTTTGCGACATTTCCGAGCACACTGAAAGTTGGCGATTTTTCCAGGTTTTGGACATTCAAAGTGAATTTTCTCAAAAACCTACCTCTCAAATCTTGAATATTTTACACCAAAATGTAGGTCCTGAATAGCGCTACGAAATTCTAAAATAAAAAAGTGCATCTAGGGGGGGTTCCAGTCGAGCTGGGGGGCTCCAAAGGGGGGCGAAAAACATTTTTTTCATCGAAAACAAATTTGGACTAAAGATTCTTAATCTACTCGAAAAGTTAGCTAAAAGCCCCAATTTTTGAGTCCCAACCCTTGTCAGTAAAAAAGAAATTGAAGTTGGAAATTTTCGTCCCATAGTTAAGCAAGCCGATTTTCGCGGGCTTAAATCTCGAGCGTGGAGCGTCGAATTGGGAATTCCTCAGCAGCAGTTGAATAACTCATCAAGTAGTATTAGTGTGCCAGCTTACAGCCCTCTACGCCAAACTTTCAATTTTGGGTCTGAATAGGGCAAAGGGCCAAGACTCGATCGATTCAGACACTGACTCTTAAATTCTACTTTACAACTACCACAAATATTCCACTGAATCATTCCACCCTTGCACACAACATAGGATTTTTAACACAATAATTACGCCTTCAAAGTTATTAAATTCCGTACTGACTTGCGTACGTTTATATAGCCAACAATTACAGCACACCCTCAAACTATTGCCGCGTTTCCAACGCACCTGCAGAAAGACGGTGAAATAGATGACAACGATGGTGGCAGTGACAAACATTTTCTTCGCTTCAATCGTGTCCGGCAGCGCCACAACCAGACCGTAGGCTATAGCGCCTCGCAGCCCGCCGTAGGCCATGATGAACTGCTCGACACGATTGAACTTGTTCAGACGCCATTTGTTAAGGAAAAACGTTTGCAACACAACACCTACAGTACACACAGACACAGCCGCTGCACCACCAGACCGGTGAAATTGAAAGCGCCTCACCGATAGCGCGGTAGACCAAACAGAAGAGGACGGTGAGAGCGACGAAGGCTGTGTCCCAATGGTGTTCCGAGCTGACCGTTGACAGGCCCAGGAACATGAAGATTATTGTTTCGCTCACCGAACTGATCATTTTGATCAGATAACGCACCGTTGTTATGGCCTTGTTCGACAAATTCTCCTTAACCCACTGCTTCATCACAATTCCACAAAACACGATCCTGAAACTACCTACCTACTTGTTTGCTCTCTGCAAGAATCAATTACGCAAGAACGATGAAGGCCCAGGGTGTACTTACTATAGGTACAGCGCAACCTATTTTTAAATATATAGTACAAAGTGTGAACAACCGCAAAGAAAAAATCAGCCAAAATTTTGAAAGACTGATAGCTGGTGCTAAAAACCGTTTATCATACTTTTAACATGACTTTCAAATGTGTTTTGAAAGGACAAATTTTTAAAATTCATAGCTGTCAACCATTTTTGAAAGGCCTGTATAGATGGATAAGGGCCGTCCATAAACGCCGTCGTTTCGTTCCAGATGGAGGGAGGGGTCGACTCAAAAGCGATGATAGTCGACGGACCTGGAGGGGAGGGGTTAACAAGGATGACGCTTTTTTCAGAAGTTTAGGAAACAAGCAGTGAAAGGCAAATCTTTGATTCAAAAGTCTGTTATACTCATTAATCTACTTTCCTTAAAAGGTTTCCTTTTCTACCCATAGAAAAGCTTCCCACAGAAGTACAAGCAATGATTTATTCATTTTGTTTATGCAGTATACAGTACTGTACGTACTACACTTTTCGGTTTCGGCGGGGGAGTAAATGGAAAACGACGTCGGAAGAGACACACGTATAGCGATTTTGGGTAGGAGGTCCCGAAAAATAGGGGTTTGTGACTACGTCGTTTATGGTCAAGATGTACTTACTTGCATAGTATAGGACGGATGCCAGTGAAAGCAACTTACGCAAGAATAGCAGACAGTTTTACGCACTCTGCGGACAAATAAGCGCAGTAGGGCATGACAAAGACGAGCAGTGGATTGAGTATTTTCACCTTCTGCGTGTATCTGCAATCTCTCAAAACAATAAAACCAGCAGGAAGTACCAGCGGCGGCGACGTACTTGGTGGTGAAGCTGACGACAAGCGCCCAAATCACTCCAATAATCACCCCTCCTAGACCGACCACAAAAAATGATAAACCGCCGGCCAACCCGTCTATCACTTGTATGTTGTTGGCACCGATATTTGAGAATGACAAAAACATGTTGTAGAGCACCTGTAACGTGCACTGCAGCACAAAATCACACAGGTCACATACAGTTCTACTTACGTACCACAGTGACGGCATCATTGAGTAGAGATTCGCCGAAAACGGTAATGTAGAGAATCTCGTTGACATGCACCTCCTCGAAAACCACCAACACTGCTACTGGATCGACAGCTGAGATGAGTGAGGAAAACAGTAAT
The DNA here is from genome assembly GCA_030248155.1 of Sabatieria punctata. Classification (NCBI taxonomy): domain Eukaryota; kingdom Metazoa; phylum Nematoda; class Chromadorea; order Araeolaimida; family Comesomatidae; genus Sabatieria; species Sabatieria punctata. The sequence goes on along the minus strand of JASANB010005964.1, from coordinate 17,029 downwards.
AGATGCAGCAGAGGCGTGCTGGTACCGAACACTCCCGATTGACTGACTGCCCACAGCGAAAAACCTCAAAACAAAACCATCACGCATTGGCCTTTCGACGGTCCGGCTGGTGGACGTTTGCACCAACTCTATACATACGTACAATTGTATGTATACAGTAGCTTCTACATAGCACTTGAATAAATCTATTGCAATTCTAATGTATTATTTCATAAAGCGCATCTCATGTGCCTATAACTTCTGTTAGCGTAGGTAAAATGTTACTGAAATGCGGTCGACAAATTTTGCCTTTCGACTTTTCCAGTTGAAGCAACCAAACGGGCCTTTGTGTGCAACTACATAGTAGCAGTGACAGTTTCAGTTCGTACAGCATTTTGCTTTCAGAAGTTGCACGGCCGAGTTGTGTTAGTGGCAGAAGCTAGGGATGCGTCAAGAACTGGTCAAACAAGCAGTCGCAGCGAGTCTGACCGAAAAACTTTGCACCACCGCTTCATTTTCAAGTTGGAGCACTTGGGCAAATATTTATACGCCGTAGCCTGTCTTGATCTGGCAAGCAATGCCGACTGAGTTTCATATCAAACCTAAGTTCCTAACTAACCGTTCCGTGTGTAAAATTGAAACCACAGTGTATCCCTACCAAACCTTACTCAGACCCTCGTCATCGCAGCAAAACTGGTATGAGTGTGTTGAGCAACGATCAGCAGATCCGGGAACCGTCCATCTTGCAGATACGTACTAGTACGTCGTCGGATTGTGTAGATACGTTGTATGTTTGTGTTAAACCAGAAGAGCTGACAATGTGACTATTGTTGCGAGCTCTTTTTGAGTCTAACTGAATGCATTGTGAGGGGCGTTCCGACCTGTCACGCTGTAGTACGTACGTACGTACCTACACATCTTTTGCGACCAAGCATGAAACTAGAAAGGCCATTATTGAAGGACCATAATCGAGAAAAACTTGTCACGTATCGTCGTCCGTTCTAGTATCAGAAAAACTCCTCAATTCTTGATTTGAATGTCTTAGCAACAAAAACAAAATCTGGGGTTGTTCATGAAAAAGTGCGCTCTCTTTAAAACCTGACCACTCGAGAGACAAAAGAAAAATAAAAAAAGGTCCTACCAATAGTGACGACATTCCATAGCGTCCCAATAACAGCATAGACCAGAATGGTGCCGATGTTATCGAAAAAGGCTCGGTTTGGCATGTAATAGCCAGCGTCAAATACAATTGGAGGTAGCAAGTACAAGAAGAACACACTGGACTCCAACGCATAAGAATGCGTGTCTGTTTTCAGTACGTATAGAAGCAGGCCAACCAGCAAACCCAACAGAATCAGCAGAGAACTGTCCGGAAACATTTCCGATATTCGCTTTGACATAGTGAAACCTGCAAAACATACATAGACACATGCTGGTGGTGTCGCTTACAAAAGTCATTCCCTCCCTCCCTCCCTCCCAGCAAATTAGGTGGCGCCAGCAAACATCTTATACGTACGTACATAGCTCATACATACATTGTACATGTAACAGGGAGTCCGTCAAGGGGTAAGTCCTCCATCCGACTTAGGCCAGACTCCCGATCGGGGACCCTCCTTTTTAGCTGTGTTGGAGCCCGAATCTTTTAACATTATTAGACCAAAATTGCGATTTTTAGTACCCAAGTCCCTCCCATAGAATTTTGGCTCAGACCTCCGGCCAGCGTCAGATCCCCCAACCACCTCCCCATCGGCGCATGATCTGTTAAGTGCATGTTAAAGCTAAATATACTTTTACAAAGATGCAGCACACAAGAGTGGCCCCTAAAAACTAAAGAATTAGTAGAACTGGAAGGAAAGTTGCTTAGCGTGAAAAGAACAAAGATCCTGCTGCACTTACAGATTTTGGCGATGCTAGCCAACAGTATCCAGAGAGCGATTGTGAACGGGGTTTGCACATGACTCCAGTTCCAGTCGGCCACTTTATAGCGAGTGGTTGAGTTTCCGCCGCCAGAGCCAGAGGAGGTGTGACAGAGCGGACAAGCTAAGAGCAAGAGACCACAGACCAGGTAGAGAGTGTTGGCCGTGGTCATGTCTGTCTGAGACAGGCAGCCACACCTGAGCAGCTAAAGTAAAGAAGCGCCGACAAACCAATCAAAGCAGCCGGCAGCAGCTCAGCTTGTAGCGACTTGCTTACACGGAGGCGTGCTGGGCGTCTACGCAGTATTTCTCTATTATCATCCAATACACACACTACCTGACGTCGACCGGTTTGTTCGGCCGGCCGCAGACTTTTTAAATCGGGCTTTGAATTACCGCACGTCGCCTTGAACAGCAGGCAGACTGCAGTGGAAACGGTCAGTCAACCGACTCACTCAGCCCAGTCAGACGATACGATCATGGGGTCAAGGTGGAGAAATGCGGCCAGCCTAATTCTGGGTAAGACCGTCTTATTGACAGTGCCAGTAGAGAAGAGAGAGCAGCTAGTTTCAGCGGCGAGAGCTACAGGTGCGCCAAGCAGCGCTCACACGAGAGAGCAGGTGTCCGCAACTCTCAATCCTACTCAACAGTCGAACAGCGTGGCACTTTCTCAGAGCGACTTGCGTGTGTTGCTGGTGCAACGGTCAGAGGAGTCTAAATTTATGCCGGCAGTGCACGTATTCCCAGGAGGCGTGGTTGAGGAGACGGTTGACTTCGATGCTTTCTGGTCGCACAACTATCGCACCGTCAAGGGAGTGACCGACGCTACAGAGTGGAAGAGGTTGGTCGAACGCAGTCAGTCCTTTCCCGAGCCGCGTCCGCCCATCTACTTGTCCTACCGGGCACAGACACAGAACGACGGCTGGCAGCCTGCCGAATGGGCACTGAGAGTGTGCGCGCTGAGGGAGTTGTACGAGGAATGTGGCATACTTGTGCTCGCCGACACACAACCAACCACTCAGACTCCGCTCATTGTCAGTGTGGACGCCTCCGGCCATTCAGAAGATCTGCCGGACCTGCAATGTGTGGCTCCTGCAGAGGTGCGAGAAAAGCCATGGCTGTTCTTAGAGATGTTCAGGTGCAACAACCGCTACTCGCTGGCCTTCTGGACTCTGATCGAATGGTCCAACTGGCTGACGCCTGTCTTTTCCAAGCAGACTAAACGATTCGATACAGTTTTCTACTTGCTGTGCATTGACGCCCCTGTTCAGTTCCAGGTTTGCGAAAGGGAGTTGCAGGGCGGAGAAGTGAGATTCAATTCTCAGCTGAAACTACGGTCTGGACCGGTATTGGTCTGTTTCAGTGGTGGCAGCCAAGCACGGTGTTGCGTCACAGCTATTACGGCTCGACCAAATTGGCACCGCCTCAGATCTACGAGCTGGCAAGACTGGCTAATTTCAGTTCGCTGGTCGATTTGGAATCTTTCGCGATAGAGCGAGCCTCCGGTTCGGGACTGATTCGGATCACGCCTCAAATCATAGTCACGTCGGATGAAGTTAGAATTGCCATCTACCCAGGTTGGTTTCAGTTCGGTATCGTTCCTAATTGGCTCCCCAGCGCCGTCAACCGGACCAAAACAAGCAGCTGATAGCATGGCCGGAATGGGATAGGCACACTTCGGTAGTTGCGGCCAGTCTTGTATGTGTATGTAAGGATGCAATCTTCGGAACCAAATGTTTTCTAATACCACTGCAGGATTCTAAAAGCTTCTGAGCTATCAGGGCTGTGAGTTCACAGTTTTCTCATCGATTTAATCTAAAACACTGTTTCGTACAAGGTTTAGGAAGTTTAGCATTACAAGAAGCAAACGAAGCACGTTTTAGACTGCCTTTTAACAAGGGTTTTCGAAATTTACAAAACTTGTACCTCAAACAGAGTACCTGGATGTGGTATAAACCATAATTGCTGTTCAGCAGCAGACAAAATTAGCGAATTTTCATAAAAAAAAGCGTACGGGTTTTTTCGTAAATAAGCCCATGGGCTTGTTTTAGGTTTTGGCACTCCACATTGAAACCAGATTAGCCCATGGGATTATTCATGGAAAGGAAACTTCATTTTGCCGCTTTTTTCAGTTAAATGCAATAGAACAGAGGTAAATGCAATCGCTCAATGCTGTTTTCCCATGAATTGTGATCTTGCAAATCGCTCCATTCATTGTTTCGATTTTTCTCAATTACCTTGTTTTTCGTAATATTTTTGCTTGTTTTCGTGCATTTTACATGTCAAAACTGCCAATTTACCTAGTTCAGACGCACAAAATGTTAAAACCAAAAATTTACGGAAAGGTGAACCTAAAATAAGCCCAGGTGGGTGGGCCTATTTTTTGGGTTTCTGGAAAAAAACGGTAGAAAGTAAAGTATTGATTTTGTTGGTACCAAATTTCGTTTGCATCACTGTGTAATTGCTGGAACAAAGCTTAGTTTAGGAGACGGACTGTATGAAAAGACAGATGAAGACGTCTTACCGAAACGATTGAAACAAACTGCAGACGAACTAAGAGAGAATCTGTGGGTATTGCATAGGATGGAATTTCGGCCTCTCGAGGACGCTCAGTCTGGGTGGTTGCCTTATCCTTGGTCGAGGTGGAGGATCTATGCAACACGGTTCCCCGATGCCTCAACACACATTCCGCCAGTTGCTCAACCTTGATCACTTGCACTTCAAGAGGCTGTGTATGATAAACACTGTGATATAATCGATAGCTCCGTACATAGGTCACTCTCACAAAACAACCAATAGTACAAAAATAGTGTCAGCCTCCTATTGTATCACTGGCCTTTCGTCCTGCAAGTCTTCGCCGGCACTAGTAGTAGCTGTAGGAGTAGTGTTGGTTTGGTTCTGGCTTTCGTAATTGACCAGTCTGTGTCCGACCAAGTACCTAAAGAGCAGTGCGTAGTGAGTCTGTTAGTCGGGACTGGTGGCTTTTACTTCTCGTTGCGAATGCGTTGCAGAAGGTTGCTGAGCTGGCGGAACTGCCAGATGACGAAGGCGGCCACGGAGGAGAGCAGGAGAACGCAGGGGTAGCTGTATCTTTGGAAAATCAGTTGTTCCTCCAGCGAGGCCCCTAAACAACGACAGTCTGAGAGAGCGGCCGTATGTGAGGGTAGGCGAGAGACCAAATCAATCGGTATCGACCGGGCGCACGCACAATGGCCCACAATCGGGTTATTATTGGCGCGAAGCGACTACTGGGCCTCCACTTTGAGAACACCACCCGAGCGCGCGTGAACACTGCTGGCCTGTCTGCTCTGCTCGCCGTGCGTCTGCGGCCGTCATTGCCCGGCCGCTCTGTTTGCCTTGAGAATGTAAGAAGGACCTGTGTGCCGTGAACAGCACAGCCAGCCAGTCGGCCGCGCCACAGCGCTGTACAGAGAGACGCCGTGCCACCCTTGTCTCGTCTCGGTATCACCTCTCTCTCTCTTTCTCTCTCTCCAGTGCGTGGCAGTCTTTCCACGCTCGCTAATGCTGCTTATCGATTAGCAGACGCAGATGGACGTCGAGTCGAGTGTTTCTGCGGTGGCGGTGGTGGCGGCGGAAGAAGCCAAGATCGCTCGCAAGTCGCTGACGCTGGAGCAGAAGTTTCAAATCGCCGAGCAGCTGCGACAGGGCATGAAGCAGCGCGAAGCCAGTCGACTGTTCGGCGTCAGTCTCGGCACGGTCAATCGCATCTTCAAGACTCAGAGCTCGGTGGTGGCGCAGTACCGCCAGAGTCTCTGCTCGGTGCGAAGACCGCAGATTCGGCGCAAGACGCCCAAGTACGAGGCGATCAACGACGCCGTCTACCAGTGGTACCGCGAGCAGACGCAGTCTGCCGGCTGCGCCATCCCCACCGGCACCGAGATACAGCGCAAAGCCAGAGAGGTGGCCGCCGAGCGGTTTCCCGAGGCCAAGGACTTCTGCGCCTCCAACGGCTGGCTGTATAGCTGGCGCAAAATGTACAACGTCTCGCCGCAAGCCACCGGCGCTCAGATGCCTGCGTTGCTGCCTGCGTTGAGCCGACAGCTCGACACAACTCCTATCAGCAGCAAAACGCCGACCGACTGCGGCGAATTTGACTTTCTCAAACAGGAGAACGGACAGTTACTGGACTTTCTGACCGAAACGCCGGAAGACCACGCTCAGGTGGAGTTTCTAACCGAGAACCCGGTCAAACAAAAAGAGACGGCAGTTAAGCTCGACAATATTAGCGCAGGGACGATACAAAACGGGGTTAAAGAAGAGGAAGAAGAAGTGGACGCGAGCGAGGCAGCAGCGGTCGATGAAGGCGAGCCGAAAACGGAGCAAGTGCTGGAAGCGCTGGATTTGCTAGAGCGCGTCTGCAGCAGTCGTTTCAAGGGCAAACTGAGCGAGTACTTCACGCAGTTCCGCACTACTCTGCAGGCAGCCATGATTCGAGAGACTCTATTCGCTGATCAAGCCAACTATGACGATATGAAACTGCCTCAGCCCAGCCAATCTACGCTCTGACCCAAGTTACTACGCTACGCAACCGTAAGCAGCGCCGCTTAATTCCGTGACACTACGTAAATTAAAAAATTCCATTTACCGAGCTTCCACCTTATTCATTTAGCAGTGCCGTGTTCCGTAAGCGTTGTGGACGTGAGTGACAGATAATAAATAAAAGAAATAAATCACTTGCCTAGCACCGGCACCAATGTGTGCGCCAAGATGTAGGGTGTCACTACCGCCAGACCGATGCAGGAAACCACAGGTATGACTAGATTCCGGTATAAATAGACGAGACTCAAGTTCCTTATCCCGTCTTGGTAAAGCTGAAACTTTCTCACTCCGCTGCCTGGTGTACATAATCTTGAATGTGATACCCTCTCGAAAACGTTTTTCATCCACCAATCGGGGCCCATCATAATACCAGCACACACAATTTTACAATGCAATATGCCCATTGCCCAATCCTGAAACAACGTAGCCATTAAGCTAGCAACGTTCAAGTTTAGAGTTGCCGAAGCAATTTTTGAGACGGAAATATCTCTGCTGTAGAGATGAGCACGGCGCGACTCATTGCCGCTCAAAATACTAGACAGGCCTGTCTGGCCCGTGCACATCTAACTGCAGCAAGTCAAGCAAGCTATAATTGCTACAATTTTTGTAACACAATGTGAACAGACATTTAACCATACAACAAAACGACCGCATCGAACAGAGTGGAACACCCAAAGGTGCAGCGGCATGGTAGCACGCAGTTCCGTTTAGTAAAGACGAACGCCTCACCTGCCAGAGAAAGAACAACGGAGTTTGGTTGGGGTTCACTCGAACTGGTGTCAACACGACCAACTGGAAACAAGTTCCCATGAGCAGCGGTATCACTCCGACCACGGCTATGCCAGCAACCAAGCATTTGATAAACTAAAACGTAACCAAAACTACTACGTGCGTGCTGAGCCCGTCAACTGTTGTTTTTTTAAAAATTCGTTCGAACGTTGTTTAGCACTACTCCCTTCAAATAAAACCGATAAAGCTGCATTCTGGTTGAAAATGGTGTGTCACTAAACATACATGGACCGAAAAAATCCGGAGGGGGGTATGCGGCGAGGGAGTTGGAGCATATAAAACTGCTTTCCTAAAAAAGGATGGGTAAATGCCAAAATGTTGGAGGGGCTATGGCCGGCCGAGGGTGCGGCCACTGGTCGGAGAAGGTTTACCCCGGCCCATGCATGCCAGCAGTTTATCGAAGAACAGCCGAATTCGATCACATAAATGCAGACATGGGCAAGCATTTCGGCTGAGGGAGGGTAGAATTTTCAATTCTTGAGGGGGGTAGGAGCTCCTGAGGGGGCTGAGGGAGTGGTAAGCCAAAAAGTCCGCTTTTTGGCTAAAATCAAGTTTTTTTTGGCTTATTTTTCATTAAATTAAGTTAAAATAAGCTATTCTGAGCTCATTTACACTTAATCCAGGCATATTTTTATCATAATTTTCTATACAAAATTCTTCCAAAAAAATTCTAAGGGGAGTAGCCGCCGGCTCAGGGGGTAGGTCAGAGCCTGAGGGGGGCCAACCCTTTGCCCATGTCGATGTCTGCACAAATGCAAGAGCAGAACCATAGAGACAAATCGAGTTGAGTACATAAAATGAAGAAAAACCTTACTACGACGGTCCAGAACTTCACTCCGTCAGCTACGGTTCTCCAGCCGCGAGTGACCCATTTGGCAACAACGGCGAGCGTCTTTAGAATTAACCAGCACAAATATAAACCACTGGACACTGTGTACAGCTCGTGCACATGACTCTGACCGGTCAGCGCGTAGACAGTGACGCGACCGATCATCACTACAATAGAACGGTTTTCGCTAGAACACGTAAAACGAACTGATCGTACCCGGCACTGAAAAGCACAAGACGCTGAAAACGACAGAGCTGACTGCCAAACACAGCAGCAACAAGCAGATCTAAAAACAGACAGTACACGAACACATAGAGGCTCGGGACCGGCACCACCCCAGAGACCATTTTCTCAACCCCATCCGATTCTTGGGGAAACAGTTTTTGTTTGTGCCATTTTCTGTAATTTTGCTAAAATTGCCTGTAAAACTGCGCTTTTAGTAGCTGTATTTAACCTTAACACGCAATTACCAGGGGGTTTAGCCCTAGCTGGAAAGGCCAAAGCTCACTCCCTCGCCCCACTGAGACAGTCTAACGACTCTGACCCGAAATACCAGCTCATCCAGTAGCCCGTATCCAGTACCCGACAGTAGCGGCCTCCTGTACTAACAAACTGGCTCAGAAATAACTAATTTTAGTTAAAATTCGCTTGAAAAGCCTATGGAAACCGAGTCCAGCGCTTCCACTGCTGATATTTAAGAGAAATCGGTGTTTTTGCAAGCCCTGTTTATCTTCGTTCTATTTTTTTGCTTGTTTTTAGCTCTAAACGCTATTTGGCAGCTTAAAATAGCGGTTTTTATCCTCCTTACTGAAAAAGTCGTGCTAAAAAAGCATTTCCAGGCCATTTTGAGCTTTTTGAAAATTTGGACCGCCCTCTGGGCGAAACCCCCTCAACTCCCCCCACCTGACGGAAAAACCCCCTCCCCCCGGTCCGGACCTGTTACATAGGAAAACAAGGATTTTTACAAAAATAACGACATACCCGAAATGCAAAGCCAGAAGGTTTAGTGTAGGGTTGAAATCCAGAAGGTTCTCTAGCCAGCAAAAGTGCCTGATGCTCGGCCGCTAGGCCTCCTTGAGCCCCGTCGCCGTCCACTTGTTGCTCTGCCGGTGCTGCAGCTGCACGAGGCTGATTCTGCTCGGCTTCATTCTCCTACACAATCACAGCCATATCTGCATAGCAAAGGTAGGAAGAAAAAGGCCAATTACAGCAACATCAGCTGGCAGCAAATAATCAGTGAGATGGAGCAGCCGCCCCACGGACAGACACCACCAACGAACCAAGGTCTTCAGAGCAACTCGGGCGTGACTTTGCTCTAACAGCGCCGGCAGTATCACTTGCAACAACAACAACTCCAGCGATAGTTCACTCAGAGGCGTCTCGCTAAAATGCGTCTGTATTTAATATAAAACAGAATACACGGTTCGTACGGCCGTTAGCAAAATAGTCTAAATTGCCTAGCCAACCAGGTGAGAAAACTCCAGAAACCTGGAGATGTACCGATGTTTTGATGTACCAGAGAAAACTGCTGGTACATCAGAAATTTTGAAAAATTGCCCTTGTAAAACTCGAACAAATGGTATCCAGAGGGTAAATTTAAAGGTTAAGCAGTAGTAGAAAGTAATTTAAGGGTCCAAACTCCACTTACGCTGTCAGACTGATGTTATAGGGCAGCAACGACGGCAACACTTTCTGCAGGATTCTAATCGGCGAATAGACAACCAGAAAAATTGTTATGGCGAAAAGACTCTGAAAATTATAAAGGGTTATTTTTAACTTGATAACTATTACATACAGATTAGAGGAGTACGCAACAACAGGGGCGAATCCGCACAATGCAAATCAATTAAACATAATTCTTTCCACCACATTATTACCGACTTCTAGATTTTAGGCAGAAACCCTAAGCAACTTCGCAGCCTCGGGACCAGATCCGATCTGATGTGCCTTACGGCCTACTATCAGACTCGTGGTCCATTTCGCGACCCTCGTAATTCGTCATCTTCGGCGTTGCCCTCCTTTCACTGCCAGCCACTCCTAGCCATGCTGCTGGGCGCCGGTCACCAGGAGGACGGCCGGCGTGTCGATGCCATGATGCTGATAGCTCCCGACGGCCGCCGGTGCCCCATACGCCAGCGGGCTCTCAGCATAGTTGGCTTCTCAGACAGCTTCTGACATCGTAGATCTTCTTCTCCAACGCGGCAAGCTTTGTGGAGCGGCTTTAGTGCAACGGCAGATCCAGTCGGTTCCCATTTTACCTACTCGCTGTCACCAGCTTTCGGTGGCCTGGGTGAAATTTTGGACCGACGACCAACTCTGCGCAAGAAACTTGTCGGGCCGAGAGGATGAGCGCATGAGCACGCGCACAGTGCCTATGCGACCAAATCCACTACACCAACTGTGCCGACCAGCCTCGGGGAAACCATAAAGTCTCATCTATATTCTTGCCAGCAAAAAAAATATAAAGTGCTGAGATTTCTTGTTGCAAGACAAAACAACGTCACCTGCTATTACCTACCGCTTTATGAATAAAACAATTTTTGAGTTAAAAAACCCGGACTCGACTTGTACGTAGGAAAGTTTGTTCAACAAAAATTGCATTGCTATTCGGCTGTAAAATGGAAATAAAATCAAGCGCAATCAAAAGCTAACCGTAGACGCGAACAACCGTCTAACGTGACGCAAAACCGGCAACTGGATCATCTGAAAGTACAGACCAGGTCTGCAAAAGGAAACAATCGAAGAAAGCAAACCCAAACCTCTTGAACAGGATTAAATTCTGGGTCGTTCAGATTTCGCAAAAACCACAGCACACCTGGCCGAAGCACTTCGCGCAAAATGAGCACAAAGGACGCAAAATAGAACACGTAGACCATACCGACCAGCCAGTGCACGAACATGGACGTGCCGGGCGACGACGAGAAGCCCTGCAGTCGGTTATTGAGGGTGGCCGAAAACAACGACTGCAACGAACACCTTCAAAACCGCTTTTAACTTCGGGAAACCGAAAACTCACCAAAGAACAAACATCGAGCCACCATCCGCAAAGCAACGGAAATATGCCCACTTCGACCAATACCAGCAAAAACACTTTGAGCACTAGATAGCTCATGCCGGTAGCTCTGTGCGCTCTGAAAGAACCACGTAGAATTGAGAAGGCCAAATGACAGACGGCGTACAGTCGAAAGCGGAAAAACTTGGCCGCCTTGTGGAGACAAAAGACCGACGCACAAATAATCACGTAGCCGAACAGAGCCGTCAGTACTCCGTCGAATCTGCTGGCCCGGAAGAATTGCTTCAACCGCAGCGTCACCGCCAGCACGTGCCCCACGTGGTAGGGAGAAAAGGCTAAACACTGAACATTTCCACAAGCCTACTTAGCCAGGCCACCGAAAGCCAGTGATGGCAAGGCAAGTAGGTAAATGGGCACCACCGTCGGGTGGGAAGCTAAAGGGAGTCTGTGCTCAAGGCCGATCCCCGGCCTGCAGAATGGTTCGGCACTCCTCTCGCAAAACCGACCCAGGTGGCATACGTGGACCGGAAAAATGGGTTGGGGTAGTCAAAATCCGAAAATTTGGGGGTGCCCAAGTTGGGGGTGGCAAACCCCCCGGGCCCATGTATGCCAGGTGATGTCAGGGCCTCCCGCAACGTCTTACCGCACGTCTAAGTGCAACTACTGTAGGCAAAACTACATGGCAGTTCTTTTGCTCTTTTTACTCAGGATAGCTAAAACAGCATGGTATTTCTCAACATCTAAGGCACCGGTACCATAATAGAGTGTCATCACCTGAGGGCTCATTCGCAGCATTTATCCTACAGGGACCATGGCATCGAGACATTGGAGAAACCCCTGACTGTGAAGGTAGAAAAGAAGTGTAAAAAAGATTACCGAAAACCAGAGTGAAGAAGGTGTTTAGACTAATCACCCATACGATGTGTTCGAGAAAGACCAGAGATCCATCCAAGCCAAGCAGCCGTTCCCAACTCAACTCTTCCCCAGGGCGATCCCACTCCAACCAATTATTGGCCTCCTCTGAAGTACGGTACGAAAAGCAACTAACAGATAAAAGTGATCCCTCTCTCATACAACCTTGTTGCTGTGGTTGATTGTCGTTCTCGACTGGGTGGCCGTTGGCAGCTGGAGCGCCCACAGGCTCTGGTTGTTCGGCAGGTTGTTCGGGCTGAGCCTCCGGTGGCGGCGCAGGTTCCACTGGGGCTTCGACTGGTTGTTCTTCCTGAGAACAAATTTGACGTATTTCAGTAGTAGGTCTGTGTCGGCAGTACGTCGTTTGGGTCTCGAGGTGGATCCAAGTTGAGCCACTGTGGCGGGCCGCCGTGTATGATTTGCTCGCGCAGCCAAACCAAACAGATGAAAGTGCACAAGAAAACAGATATGATAAAACAGCCTTGCAGACAGTCGGACAAAATGTGATCTCTGAAACACAATGCATTGCAGATATACTACGCGGCGATCGTAATCCTACGTCGACAGCAGCTCCAGCGGCAGGGTAAGTAGCGACGTAATAGAACCAGCAAAAATTGTACGATAGATTCGACCTGTAAACAATGTTACCAGAATCTTTAAGAACTGGGTTATAGGAAAGATTATAGGGTTGAGTTCTAAAATAGCCTTGTGGCTTAGCTCAGCTTTTCTTCCCTGCACTTTCCTTATCTTGTGTCATGCACATGTAAATGCTCGTAGTGCATGTGAAGTAAACGTTCATTCATTCAACTACACTCTAGCTAGTTAATCATCAGGTAATGTTAAAAAGGCAGTAAGTATAAAAGAGCTATTAGCTATATAAAAGTGGCCAACTCAATGCGTCCTTCCGCTATCACGTCTTTTCTTCGCGGACAGTTCCTAGCTACGACTTTTCTTCGCGCGACTTTCCACGTAGGAATAAAAACGTTTTATCTGTTTTGTACAGTACGGAATAACAATTTCATCTGTAATCTAATGTGTCGGAGGCGTTAATCGCAGACAGCTGGAAATCTGTCACGATAGAGGTAGGGACCAGCCCGGGTTGAAGCTGCCTAAGTTGACCAGCATCCGCTGGTAGATGTGTTCCGTTCTGCTGGGCAGAAGGCTGTGGACAAGAGGTGCATGACACCAAAGCACTTCCGTTCGGCGATTTTTGCCTTCCGTCCAGATTCTTCCTTTGCATCCCTTGTGACTGTCTTCACATACCCAGCCAGAATGTAGTCTTCCCATTACTTGATACTCCATTTTGAACATAGCATTGAATGTAGAGACAAACTTCTCTCTACCGCGCTAAGTTTTCGGCATTTTTTCCGCGCGATCACCAAACAGAGATGAAACAAGCAGGATTCGAGCGGTTTTTGCAAATCAAAATTCTCTGACCAACCAGCATGAGAAAAATTGGCTTTCTGAAACGCATTTAACACTCTGAACGTAAATTTTCAGTTTAAGTAGTAGTAAAGAAGTTAGAAGTCCGATTTTCAAAAGGGTTGCGTACAAAGTGCTGACAGGACCATTTGGCAGCGATATGTTTCTGCCACTATTGCTATCCAATTTTTCCATGCACCAAATTCCCTGACTTGTCATGACTGCCTGACTTTCCAGGTCCCGCACGAACCCTGACAAGACTGTAAGCACGGGTGAGGTGTTTATTTGCTGTCAGAGATGATTTACAACCGGCTAACCGGTTGTGGTCTGCCGCCAACTATGCTCTGCGTTAGGCACGATAAGAACATACCGTACAGTACACTCAGCGCACAGAAAAAACAGTCGCGCCAGAAACTGTCCGATAGGAAAAGACGTTTAGCACCATCTTCTCTGTGTAATATGTTCGGTACCGTACTTGCTGTCTGGGAAGTAAAACCTTCTACTACTAATAGCTACACATCTAAGCCACCGGTAGCAGACACACAGTATCATCTTAATTATGGCATCGCCTTTATGGTAGCCACTTCATGGTGAACCGAAACCATGATAACGGTGCCACATTACCACACATGATAAGCGAAGCATGAGCAAGACCACATCTATCGTTTTTTTTCGGCTCACTAGCGTAACTGATTCAGCGACGTTCGATCTTGCAAACTTCGCATTTTTATAAGGGAACAGGACAGCAGTGAAGCTACTAATCATTTGGTTGCTGCAACGTTTGTCTGCATCAACGGTTGCGGAGGAAAACGGGATGAATGGCGGCCAATGTGAAAGCAAAATCACTCACTAGCAGTGAGCGGCACAATTCCCAGCCAAGCGACGGCAACAATCGTATATATAAACCAGCATCTGATCGCTTTCCAGATGTTACGAAACACACCGGCCACCAAGTCTATGACTGGCAGCCGCTTCGGCATGTCTGGATGGTAAACTGAAAACCAACCAAACAAACGTAACTACCAATAAAATCAGAGCTGTCAATTACTTGGTTGAAAGGTGTACTTGTGGTTACATAATTCACAATACTCCTTCTTGCTGTATTTAAGCCACTGCATCAAACTGAAAGTCAAACAGACAAACTCAAGCATCCCACTGGTCTCGCAAAACTAACCATTCCTGGTGAACATATTTTATGCTTCCGATACATAAACAAGGGTAAAATAGTGGCCGATCAGTCGTTCCTTCTGTCCGGCAAACACGGCAGATATCTAAAAGTATAGACTACATGCTGACCCATACAGGTGCATCGATATCATACATGTAACAGGTCATCCGCCGAAGGGGAGGGGGTTAGCTGCTCTGACGCCGGCCGTGGGGTCTGATCCAAAATTTTGGAAGGGGTGGGGCACTAAAAAACGCTCAAAAATCGCAATTTTCGGCTAAAAATAGTCAAAAATCGCTAATTTTGAGCTGAAATACAGCTAAAAAGTGCGTTTTATAGGTGATTTTGGCATTTTTTGTGAAATCGCAAAAATTTGCTAAAAAATTACTTGCCAGCAAAATCGGAGGGGAGGTCGGAAAAATCGTCTCGGGGGTCCCATCCGGGCGGGTCTGGCCGAAGTGGGGTGCGGCGGGCCAAACCCCCAGACCCCTTTGTTACATGTATGATCGATATGAAGCGGTTAAGTTCTTTCTAGTACAGTCCCTTTATATATGAACCTCTCATAAGTGCATCAGGAATTTGTGGAGTTTAGGTAATTCACTTATGGAAGTACGCTGTGCAGACCACAGGCCAGGCCGAGCAGCAAACTAAAGCTTACGTTTACTTACTAACTTTTAAGCTTACTTTCTTCGCATTTTTCAGCACAAAATTCTCCGAACAATTTCTGACGAGACAGCGTCGGCCTGCTCTGTAAAATCATCGCTAACAGCGTTAGAATCCCTAGATTTTCAATTCACTAAAAATAGCATTCAACTTCAACCCAACTATAGAAAGCAGATTTTTCGTTGTGCAAATTTCCTAGGTAGCTCCCGCAAATTCCGATGCGTGTATGAAAAAAATAACAACTAACCAATTCCGGTTTCTTCCTCGTTCTCTCTGTCATCATAATCTACAATTAGCGGCTTCGCCACTTGGGCAGCAGCCATCTCTATGTATTACTCTTTTCCAGGGCTCTTTCTTGTTACTTTCCTATTTTCGTCTCTTCAAAATCTAAACAATTGTGAGGATGAGTGGGCACTTCTACAAAAATAGTACCTATTTTATTTCAATTGGCCACTAGCTTATATTCAACAAAAAATGCCCGCCAACAAAAAGTCGCTGTCGTGCCGTTGGCTCAGTGGTTAGCTCGCTGCCTTGAGTCACGCACGGCGGCCCCGGCATCCCCAGTGGTTGTTTGTGTGGGTTCGAATCGAAACCTGTCCAGGCGATGGCAAGTAGTCGACACAAAAAGCCTAACCCAGGCCATCGAAAGTCAACAACATGGTAAGTAGATAAGATGGGAACCAAACCGGCGGTGGCTTTGCTAACACCGACAGCAATGGGGAGGGTTGTTGCTAAAGGAGGCTGCCGGACCTTGTGTCTCTTCCTCTTCCTGCTCTCTTGTCTCTATAGCAGTTGGCTACTCCTAATTAGTCCGAAAGAAAGAGAAGGACAAGTTATTATATAACAATAATAATGTTAAAACAAAAAGTTGGTCAATTTCTTTGTCTACTTCTCGATGGCAGTTTGTGTGGGATTCTGAACTGTATCGTATTTTGAAGTAACCCAAAAGACCAAAGAAGCTACTAGTACTTACTTAATAAAAACTACTTCCTTTCTTTCCCTTCTTTTTGATGGGTTCGCGTCGCGTTCTTCGCGGATCCCCCCATCCCGGGCCGGACCCCAGTTGGGGAGATCACTCGAATTGCAAATTTTAACCGCAGAACACCGAATGTGGTATCAAACGACTGCTGACGATCTCAAGATTATTATTTTACACATCAACATCTAATTACTACACGCTATATTCAGCTTTACCTCAGATACGAGTTGTTGGTCTCGGAACAAATTCCGGAAACGTGCGCACCGAAATTGTAAATCTTTAATAAATATGACCGAATGCGGCATTAAACAACTGCTTTTGATCTCTACATTATTGTTTTACACACCAGCCCATTAACAACCAAATACTGCATGCTATCTCAGATTACACGCTCTAGTCATATGCCCTTACTTCATCGACTATCGGCCGGAACCCCACTAGAAAACTTGCTATAAAATTCATGCGTATGGACGTACATTCATGCCGAAGGCCGGATCGGTAGACCATTACCCTAGCTACAGAATTAGCACAGTTAGAAAGATTGGGATCGAAAAACCCCAGGACGGTGGGTCCTTTTTAAATGACGAAAAATGCGTCACGACCTCCACTTATCTAAAACAATCGTAGCATTTGAGTCCTCCGACAGATATGTCTGCCCAAGAGCAAATGAGTAGATATGTTGATTTGCTATCGATTAAGCATAAATATAACAATCTTCGTCCAAGCCCCAGGACGGTGGCCCTTTTTAAACGAAAATCATCACTATTATAAATAGAAAAAAGAAGTTTACACAGTCATCTTT
>JASANB010005962.1:0-38355 GCA_030248155.1 Sabatieria punctata | reverse complement strand
GGTAGCTTTTTGTCCGTTTTGTACGTCTATATGAGCGTTTATAAGCTCGTGGAGCTGTGCAATGGTGAAGGCGTGTGTTACTACAAAGAGATTGCGTGGGTGAACCATCATTGGTTCTTTCAGCAAGTAATGTGGCCCACCTTTTTTTCTGGCCAGTACCCTGTTCGTTATCGCCAACCCATTTTTGCTGTGTCTCACGTCTAAAAAGTTACGAACCTGTGTCGCTGAGTGCTTGATGGTGTGGAAATAAAGATACTGAAAGAAGTTTGTCGACTAGTCAACACTCAACACAATACACACAAGCGCACACACGATCACAGACGCAACCACTCGAAAACTCAACAATACAAACACTCTCGGAATCACGCATTCTTTCACCACTCCCCTTCACGGATGTCCACTGGGCCTCATCTGTGCCTGACAGCCGGGGAAAACAATCCGAATCGATATGCTCTGCCTCCGCTGACTCGGCGTCTTCGATAAGCTGCTCTGTACCGACACCATGCTGACTCGATCTCCCGCGTGCCACATTTCTGAATGGTGCGGTAACATATCTAAGGAGCCGGCACAGTTGGTGCAGGATTCAAAATAAAAATCGCCTAAATGCGATAACGCAGGCTTTAATTAATTAGAAACTAAAAAGTAGGGTTCCGACGATATATCGATATCGATATCGAAAAGTCGATATATCGACCCATTTTCCAATATCGATAACGATATCGCGATATTTCGCATCGATATTTTCGATATTTGTTGTGTGGAAAATCAGGAAACAAAACAAAACTGACACCAAGGTTTGTTTCTCTGGAACAGTAAAAAACAGTTTTTCCTGAACAACTCAGAAATCAATTCTATAGTCAAAACCTAACAGTGGCATGATAGCTCTCAGAAACATCAATTTCTCTCCATTCTCAGCTTTCTGACAGCAACGCTTCGGTTCTTAGCATACATGGGCCGCGGGGGGGTCCGGGGGGTTTGCCCACCCTCCAACTTGAGCTCGATCCCCCAAACGACCCCACCCACCCACCTGAAGCCGACTTGTGTTCCTGACCCACGCACCAAAATCGCCACACACCACACACACCAACCCCCACAGACTAGAGATGTGCACGGGCCGGGCATGCCCGGCCCGGCCCGTGCCCGGCCCCGCCCGTGGGGCGGGCCGGGCAAGCCCGTCAACGATTTCGGACGGGCCGGGCCGGGCCGGGCACCATTTTCAGGCCCCCCGGGCCGGGCCGGGCCCGATTTTGATGCCCGCCGGGCATGTATAAAGAACAGCAGAATACAAAAAAGAACATCTTGAGTAGCTTAGCATTGCCCCAAATGAATTCAAAATACGCGCCGTTCTACCGTATGCAGAATTATTTTAACAGTAATTTCAGCCTTGGTGCCATTCGTACACAAGCCTTTACCCCACCTGCCGACCAACTTAATTTTAAGCCTTAATTTGGAGCTCAGGCTTAGATTCAAATGCACACTTTGATTTATAGGGTTGAGGTTCTGAGTCTGGCTTTAGAAAGGGTGTCAACCGCCCCCACTGCCCTGGATATGTAATGTACATTGTATGGTATTAGTATGTACGTTGTGCATCATTATCAATGACAAAAAACCCCAATATCCAATTCCTGGAAAACAACCCAATACCAGTTCACACTCTAATTAAAAGCAAGCATAAATTTGAAATTCGCTGTTTTAAAATGCCAATTTCCAAAGCTTAACATGAAATTTAGCTTTTAATCTGAAAATTCATGCCAAATTTTCAAAAATTTAGTAAGACAAAACAAAATTAGCGGGCCGGACAGGGCCGGGCCGGATTTTTGGCGGGCCGGGCCGGGCCGGGCCCGATTTTTACGCCCGTCGGGCATGGCGGGCCGGGCATGCCTCACCTGATCGGCCCGCCGGGCCGGGCCGGGCCGGAAAAAAGGTGCCCGTGCACATCTCTACCACAGACCGGCAGGCCCACCCCCAAATTTTAGTATTTTGACCCAACCCATTTTTCCGGCCCATGTACTGTATGGTTCTTAAATGTCTGCAGCAACACTGAAGCCACTCCGCCTACTTGAAGCAGGAGGGCTGAAGCAGATATGAACTACTAGTATTTCGACTGAACTGAGCATTTTCAAATCCTGAGAGGTACAGCCGGCTGATGGGTGGTTGAAAGGATGGTAAGCAAAAAAGTCCGACTTTTTACTAAAATCAAGTTTTTTTGGCATATTTGTCATTAAAATTAGTTAAAATATGCTATTCTGTTTGAGCTCATTATGCCTATGAGGGTGGGGCATCGGCCTGAGGGGTCAACCTTTTTATTGAAGGGGTTCAGAAGGGCCACTACCTTTTCTGCGATTCTCTACTAATTGATATCAGATCGACGATTGCATCAGTGCTTGACTGATAAGCAGCGAGAGCAGCTTGCTATTTCAAATTTTCACATTTTCTTGCATAACTATAAATATCGATATCGATATCGATCGATATTGAACTGAAAATATCGATATCGATATCGATATCGAATATCGACAAGTTTTCATATCGTTGGAACACTACTAAAAAGTGCTATTTTAAGCAACCAAAAATAGCGCTAAAGAGCTAAAAACTAGCTTGAAATGATCTACTTCTTGTTGTTCTATGTGCTGAAATCTTTGTGCGATTTGGGCTAACAAACGAGAAATAAGAGAGTATTCTAAAAGAGCAGGGGCCATTCCAGGTACAGTATCTTAATAAATACCCATACCGGGTACGAATACCCAAGTATTTAGGAATCAGTTTTTTTGTCCAGCTTAGTGCATTTTTATTGAAAATTCCCTTTTAATCAAAGTGTTTTCTTTGTAATTTTGCATTTCTGGGGCATGTACATATAAACACATTTTATTACGACATCTTTCCAAAATATAGAATTTTTAGGATTTTTAGTAGGGTTCCGACGACATCGATATCGATATTTGGCATCGCTATTTTCGATATGTTTTGTGCGGAAAAGTAGGAGAAAACAAATCTGATACCAAGTTTATTGTTATGGACCAGAAAAAAACAGTTTTTCCAGGACAACTCAGAAATCGATGGTATAGTCAAATTCTAACAGAGGAATGATAGCTCTCAGAAACATCAATTTCTCGGCATTCGCAGCTTTCAGACAGCAACGCTTAGGTTCTTAAATGTATGCAGCAACACTGAAGAGCTGCTCACTCGGCACACTTGCAGCAGGAGGGCAGAAGCAGACATAGACTAGCATTTCGGCTGAGGGGTGGTAAATTTTCAAATCCTGAGGGGTACCGCCGGCTGATGGGTGGTTGAAAGGATGGTAAGCAAATAAGTCAGATTTTTTACTAAAGTCATGATTTTTTGTCATTAAAATAAGTTAAAATACGCTATTCTGTCTTAGCTCATTATGCCTAGTGAGGGCCGGGGCATCGACCTGAGGGGATCAAACTTTTCACTGAAGGGCTTCAGAAGTGCCACTCTTTTCTGCGATTCTCTACTTAATTGATACCAGATCGCTGATTGCATCAGTGCTTGACTGGTAAGCAGTGAGAGCAGTTTGCTCTTTCAAATTTTCAGATTTTCTCACATAACCATAAATATCGATATCGAATCGGTCGATAATCGATGAAGTAAGGCGATTTGAGGAGAGCACGTAATCTGAGAGGTAGCATAAGCATGCAGTAATTGGTTGTGGATGTGCTGGTGTGTTGGTGTGTAAAACAATGATATGGAGGTCAAAAGCAGTTGTTTGATACCGCATTCGGTCATATTTGTTAGATTTACAATTTGGGTGCGTACGTTTTACAGGATTTATTATTTCGAGACCAAAACAAAAACACGTATCTAACGGATAAAGCTGAATTCCACATTCATTCGGTCGTCGGTGTTAAAAATTGATCAGCTGTCGCGTAGCTAGCTAACGTGACGATAGTTTGTCGACGCGGGGCATACAGTAACCGCTTAAAATAAACCTTTCGTGAACATCAAACAGCAAAAGCTACGGTAGCTGATAATATTTTGTTAGGAAGATCACTACTTGCGCCGATTAGTGTTATCAGTATAGATCATTTTTGGCCATTTTTTGTTTAAAGAGGGCCACCGTCCTCGGTATGGACGAATATTGTCATGTTTATGCTTAATCGATAGCAAATCATCATATTTACCCATACATGTAACAGGTCATCCGCCGAAGGGTGGACGGGGTTGGGGGTCTGGCGCCGCCCGGGGGGGGTCTGGGCCGAAATTTTGGGAGAGGGTTGAGCCCTAAAAACTCTGAAAAATCGAAAAAAATCGCAATTTTTTTGCTAAAAATCGCTAATTTGGGCTGAAATACAGATAAAAATAGCTGTTTTGCAGGCGATTTTGGAAATTTTTGTGTCTGAAATTGTAAAATTTGCTGAAAAAATTGCTTGCCAGAAAAATCGGAGGGGGGTCGGGAAAATCGTCTCGGGGGTCCCCATCCGGGGGGTCTGCCCTAAGTCGGTGGGGGGGGGCAGACCCCCCAGACACCCATGTTACATGTATGTATCTACCCATATGCACTTGGGCAGACAGGCAACAACGAATAGGGGCGACGGGGCGCCCGACGGGGCGCCCGGGAGCCTTAAACTATTTAACGCACCGCATGTTTTACGAAATGTTCACCGACCGTGCCACTTACTTAAAAACATCTTCCTTCGTTGCATTTCTTCTTTTTTTGAGAGACTAACAAAAAATAAGACAAAGGACTGTGTCTGTGTTTGTTTTCACTTTTCATTTAGTGTCATGGCATCAAAGTTTGTACTCTGTATTCGGAGAGTGAAGGCCAAAGCCTCCATATTTGTTGTTTTCGTTTTTGTTTTCTTATATGTAGGTACATTGTTGTGTACGATTTCTACCTACACTACACGAGCAAGTACTTATACCAGCAGGCTGGCGGCCAATCATATCCGACTTGGGTGTGACTTTGTCCATCAATTCAGGATGCGAGAGTTGGTGCGTACGTAGTTGTTGGAATATTATGGTAACAAAAATCAGTTGCTATCTCTCCAGTCTCATATAAATAGCCATATTGCTAGAATACCAGGACTCGATACCGTACAACAATTGAGATCGCACACACACATGAGCAGCACACAAGGTCGGCACACCCTATCAAGCACATGGCTAGGTGTTCCACTGCTAAATTGGCTGCAGAGATCTCCGATAGCCTGTTTGGCCTGTGGTGCGAGTGCGACAGGTTTTGCTTCAGGAGCAAAGCTTAGTCTGTAATCTTTCTGTACTCCTAGATACTTTTTGCCTCTGTTGTACACAGATATCGAGGCTGCCTGCTAATTGAAATTTCGTATTTTATCGTTTTCATTGGGCCTGCCCTGCATGCAAAGTTTATCAAATGAAGGGCTCAGCCAATCGTCGACTGACTACCACCCTTATATCTGATCGTATCGAGTAGGGTATGTAGCGCTCATCGCTCTATAAACAATTTACAAGGAGGATTTGGTCCCCAGCTCTTGTAACGTAAGTCTAAAACTTGATTCGCTTGTCAGGGAGTCAAGTCAGCACTGATAAACACAGATGCGCACTGCGCCTTGGCCATTAAAAGGCCTCGCTTTCTAAATCGCTCTTTTGGTTACGCTGTCTTTCAATTCCACTGTTGACTTTCGGTTCAGTTGATCTGTCTCCTGACAGACCGGATATTGGCAACCTGGGTAAAGCCAATCTTTATGCACATAAAAGCAAACGCAAAAACAAAAAGTTCTTGAATATTTCCGCTTAGAACCGCTCATAAATGCATTAGTAGAAACGGCGCCCGCAGTACTGGAATTTAGGGGTGCGTCTGGTTCCCGAGCGCCCCGTCGCCCCGGGGCGCCCGTCGCCCCTATTCGTTGTTGCCGGGCAGACATATCTGTCGGGGGACTAAAAATGCTACGATTGTTTTAGTAAGTGGAGGTCGTGACGCATTTTTCGTCATTTAAAAGGGGGCCACCGTTGTGGGGTTTCGATCCCAATCTTTCTAACTGTGCTAATTCTGTTGTAGCTAGGATAATGGTCTACCGATCCGGCCTTGGGCACAAATGTACGTCCTTCCGTATGAATTTTATAGCAAGTTTTCTTAGTGGGGTTCCGGGGAAAATCGGCCGATAATCGATTAAGTAAAGTAAGGCAGTATGACCAGGGCGCTTAATCTGAGATAGCATGCAGTAATTGGTTGTGAGTCGGCTGATGTGTAAAATAAAATAATGTAGAAGTCAAAAGTAGTTGTTTGATAGCGGATTCGGTCATATTTATTTGGAGATTTACAATTTTGGTGAGCACGTTTTACAGGATTTGTTCCGAGACGAAAAAAAACACGTACGTAGACTATCTGAGGTAAAGCAGAATATAACATGCAGTAATTAGATGTTGATGTGTAAAATAATAATCAAGAGATCGTCAGCAGTGATTTGATACCACATTCAGTCGTCTGGGTTCAAAATTTGCAATTCGAATGATCTCCCAATTTTGTTTTTTATTTCAGAATGTGCAAATTCAAGTTGTTTTGGAATCATATGTAGCTGGGGGAGGGAATCAGGAACCGATCCCTAACATAACTTAATGTTTTTAATCACCATAATTAATTATGAAGGTAAATGTATAGTTTCCGGGCGTAAATTCAGGAACCGATTCCAGATTAAAGTAAATATTTTTAATGATCATAACTAAAGATGCAACCGTAAACCGGATACCGAACCGAATACCGCATAATTAATTTTTCGGGATACTGGATCCAACTGTGTATGGCCAACAGGTATTCCATCAGGTCTGCCTCTGTGATCGCGCCGTTTGTGACTGTGAAAGAAAGTGCACTCCTGCAGTAGTAGTCGCAGTTCCGGAATGTAGTCGGCCACAGGTTCTCCAGAAAATTGTGATCGCTGCAGAAACTTGAAATAAGCTCTGACCACATTGGCAGGGCGGTGAAACATGCGTCTGGCAGCCGCTAGCAGGTCTGCATAAGAAGTAGCAGGATTGATAAACTCCCTCTGGCTTGCCAACTGTGACAGCGCCGCTGCTCCAATGTACGTAGGACATCAGGAACTCCTTTTCCCGATCATTGAGCTTGTCCTCCACAGGTCTAGTGCATCCACACCACCAACAAAGGTTGTGACTGACTATCCGCTCCCACCAGGGCGGCTCGCCTGGACGTGTCCAATAACGGTCTGGTCCTTGCTGTGCCATCTGTGTAGCCATTGTAGTTGTCCGTTCATATAGAATAGCGATGTCACCCACCGATACAGCACGTGCGACCCTGGTTGATACCAGTCAGTCAGCCAGTCTCTGTGATTTGGTCCACCACGCTCAACGCCCTCGTCCTATGAAAGACACCTTGTGGACCAAACACCACGAAGTGGTCGAGTTGGGATCCGTTGGAGCATCCTCTTTTCAAGCACACTTGAAGAACATCCACAGCTACTTCGTGGATTTCGCTTATGGCTGGCTTGGGCCAAATGCGGTTTTGCTGACTGAGCCTCCACCAATCAACACTTCTGAAGCCACCTTGTCCAGAAAGGTGCGCACTACTCTGGCCCAGCTATGATCGGGTTACAGCGGGTTCCTCCGTTCTTACCAGCACCGCTTACACCCGGAGATTTCGGAGCTGTGCCCTGACTGCAACCTTGAACGGCACACCTCTAGCCATCTGTTTGACTGTGCTACCCGACCAACTTCTTTGTTGGTTCAGGACCTGTGGACCGACCCCATTGCCACGGCCGCTTTCTTGGGGCTATAGCTGGATGGCGGCTATCAACAACAACAACAACAACCAGTCAGTAACGTCTGCAGGCAGGTGCAGTGTACTCGTCAACAGCTATGTAGGTGCATCCAAAGCAGGGTAGAAAGACTATTTTTAGCCGAAAATTGCAAGTTTTGAGCGTTTTAGTGCCCAATCCCCTCCCTAGAATTTGGGCCGGCGCCAGACCCCAACCACCCATTCCCCTTCAGCGGATGACCTGTTACACTTGTATGACTGACCCATATGGAATTTGGAGTTGATAAAGGGTTGGCATAGTATTTCGGCCAAATTGAAGGTACCGAGATGTCAGTGCGTGTGCGGCTGCCGCTGCTGCGTCGGGTGGTGAAGGTGGCGAGCGGGGGTGTGATCGGTTCGGCGGTGGGAATCAGTTGGTACTTTCTGCACAGAAACGACTACGACCTCTCCTCTCTGGGAGCCATGCGACTCGGTCGTGCTGCTTACGCTGTAGGTCTTTCTTTCTCTGCCCATCTCCTATCAATAGTCTGAACTGAACAGATTTGTGTCAGTTGCTCAACATTCCACACTCATGACGAACACAAACATGTCAGCACATGCCGATCACAGTTGTTTCTTGTAACAGCGATTTGTGTCGGTCGGTGTTGGCTCCAAATCCAAATGGTGGGGTTCGAAAGGAATACACCTAAGTAAGAGTTGCAGGCGGTGCGAATATTCGTTGACTACAAATGGGTGATGTATGGTGCTGACAGAGAAGCTGCCGAATACGAAGCCAACATCAAAGAAGCTCATAAACGGAGTGCAGAACGGTTACTAAGACTGGCCTGCGCTAATGGAGGTGTATGGATTAAGGTGTGTTGTGTGACAGTGTTGCTGCCACTGTGAGAGTGTTTATTGTTGCAGGTGGGTCAGCACCTGGGAGCAATGGAGTACATACTTCCTGTCGAGTACACCAGCACCATGTCCGTTCTCCATTCCAGAGCCCCGCAGTCCTCTTATGAAGACATCTGCAGGGTTATTAGGGACGATTTGAAAATTGAGGTAATACCAGCAAACTTGAATAATTAAACCGGTATGCATGTAACAGGTCAACCGCCGTAAGCGGCGTTGGAGGATTGACTATCGTCGGGAGTGAGCCGAAATTCAGTGGGATGGAGCAGAGTACTAGTACTAATCGCTAAAAAGGGTATTCTATTCTGGACTAAAAATGACTAGAACGTTCTAACAGGCGCTCAGATACAGCGAAAAATAGCTGTTTTAGAGGAAATTTTAGCAATTTTCGCTCCTGAATTGCGAAAAATTGGACAAAAAAGTCACGAAGATATTTCTGGCGTGGTGCCGGGTCTGGGGGTTGGCCTTTGCCGGTGGGCGTACCACATACATGTACTCTGAAAAGGCCAAACACTCCACACACCAGGGCTACCCCATTGAAGGGCTCTGAAAAGAGCGAGGGGTGTCCTGAGCTGTCCGAAAGGACAGTGGAACTCATAAAACAAACAAACAAACAAACACACACACTAGAGATGTTCCATGGAAAATTTCCAATGGAAAAAAAGGAAATTTTCCGGAAAATTTCCGGAAATTTTCCTAGGGGGTCGGAAAAAAATGGAAAAAAAGGAAAAATATTCATTACTGCTTTTTAATGAACCTGACGCGTTTAGCGCTCTTAATGCGATCAAAGAAACGTGAATCAGGTCTATTTCTAGTTGCATTTCCATATTAGGTTCAGTTTGTTCGGCAAGCTCTCACTTTTGTTCCTGATTGGCCTACATAAAGCACAACGTGCCTTTGCTTAAGCGAGCGAGAAGTGGTGCTTCTAGAATGAAACAAGCCCCTAGGCCTAGAGAAGAAGATAGTGAAAAATGTGCCGATACTGTTGAGAACACCGATTCTGACGTTGACATTTCCCTTGATGACAGTTTAGAATCTGCTTCCGATCTCGATACATAGGCTGTTGTTGCGTTGTTAGCTTCCGATACATTACATGTTTGCAGTCATTTGTCGGTTGAACTCTCTTGTCTGGTCTGAATTAAACTCTATCTGTTGTTAAAAATATTATAATGCATTGAAAAAACAAAAAAGCCGTCTAGAATTATCTAGGACCTGCAAGGAGCCCATTTCTGGCGTTTTCTCTAATTTTTAAAATTGGAAAAATATTATGGAAAATTTCCGGTAAATTTCCAGAAATTTTCCGGAAAATTTCCGGCGGACATATTTTTCCGGAAAAGGAACATCTCTAACACACACACACCCGAGCCAAAAATACAAGTACTGGTAGTGGCTCCAGACTAAAAAACTGGCTCAGAAATCACTAATTTTTAGTCTAGAAGTCGCTTTAAAAGCCTTTGGAAGCCGAATTTGGCTTTTCCACTCACAGTTGTTAAGGTCAAAAATTTAAAAAAAAACTATTTTTTAAAGTTTTTTTAAGGCTCAAAAAATTTTTTAAATCTATATGCAAATTAAAGCAAAAGTGGGAAAATTCACGTCCTACATGCAATTTTTGTAAATTCTTTGGAAGCAGCAGCCAACATTTTATCCAGCAACCTGCATAATACTTTTTTTTGCACTGAGCCTAACAGCGACTGCTTAGGAAATCCTTCCTCAGGATTCACCTAGAAGAGCCTCTAAAGACAATTTTCGGTGAAATTATTCAGTTATAGGCAGTGTCCAGCACAGTTGTTAAAGTCAAAAATGCTTTTTTGAAGGCTCAAAAAATTTGGACTCCTTTAAGACGATTTTTAAAAAATGTATGAGGTACCCCCTGTTATTGTATGTTAAGGGGTGAAAAATGAACAGTAAGTAAATAGTTTTTGTGTCGTGGCTGCAACAGAATTTGTGGCATTTCCAGGCGAGTGAGATTTTCTCGGAGTTCGACCGGAACCCAATCGGCGCAGCGTCGTTGGCTCAAGTGCACAAAGCCACTCTTACAGACGGCAGAGTGGCAGCTGTGAAGGTGCAACACCCGAGAGTCAAACCTCACAGCTTGGTCGACATGCAAACTATGGAGGTCCATTATTATTATTGTTATAGGTTCTATCCGACCGCTTATCAGTTATTAATAAGTTCTCTTTTCAGTTTCTGGTAAATATAGCAGCCTATCTGTTTCCCGAGTTCCGTCTCATGTGGCTGGTGGAGGAGACGAAGCGAAATCTGCCGAGAGAGCTCGACTTTCTACACGAAGCAAAGAACCAGGACGCTGTTAGACGCATGTTCGCTCATTTTTCCTGGCTTAAGGCAAGTTGTTCTCAACTCTAAGTTAACCAGAGTTACCCAGCGAAACTGGGAAAACCAATGCCTGCCCCAATTCCAATGGAAAATAAATGAATGAAAATTCATGAAAACCTGGAAAACAGTCCAATATACCGAATACGAGTGCGCACTGTAAAGGTGATCCTTTGAAAAGGTGACGTAAAGTACAACGAATTTGTGTTCACGTGTATGTAATGAAAGGAAAGTGGTCTTTACTTGTCAGTCTCGTACACAACACAACACATGCACACACGCTCTCAGAGACAACCACACACAAACTGAATACCAAAACACTCCTACAAACAATCACACTCTTCAGTATCAATTCTGTTGTGCAGCAAGTCTATGTCAAGCTGTTGGTGATAACGGTGATAAAAATAATGGTTACTGGTGGAGATCGGTGTCATGCAATTTATAACGGCTCAACTCCTAACTGTGGCCTCACAAAATTTCAGATTCCCGAAGTTTACTGGGACTGGTGCTCCGATCGCGTATTAGTGCAGGAGTTTTGCGATGGCGGAGAGGTCAATAATTTGGACTATTTTAGAGCCAATCAGATTTCTGGCAGTGATGTGAGTGATTCTGCGTGTAGTCGGATCTTGTTAAACACTGCTTTGTATAGGTCTGCCACAAGTTAGGCCAGCTGTACAGTGAGATGATTTTTGTCAAAGGATACATGCACTGCGACCCCCATCCTGGAAATGTGCTGGTGCGCAAACACCCCACTGAGAAAACGGAAATTGTCTTGTTAGATCACGGGCTCTACCTGGTACCTTTGTTAATTAGAGTCGGTCTACTGTAAATTAGGCACCAAAACCCTTCTAACAGTCATATGGTTGAATTAACAGTTCCTTACTTCAAAATTTGTCTATATTTTTCAAGGGTTAATACAATCAGGCACTTAACGCCGTTTATGGTACCGGTACCTAAGCTAGTGGCACCAAATCTGGTATCCCCACGTTTGGAGACTGTGCTGGTACCATATAAATGGTACCCATGGCCATGGGTGCCGGTGCCATATATGGTACCACTACCATTATAATGGTACGAAATCTGAACGGACTGGTACCTCCACGTTCGGCCACTGTGGCCGAACGTGGAGGTACCATTATATGGTGCCACTAGCCTAGGTACCGATACCATAAATGGCGTTAAGTGCCTGACTGTAATAGAGCCGTCAATCGGTCAGTCTATTTTTCGCAGTTTCTAGAGCATATATACTCTTTCTGACCTCTATGTGCCATACATGGGCCGGAAAAATTCGGAGGACGGTCTGGCGATCTCGGGGGGGGGGGGGGGTCCCCGGCAAAAAGTCCAAAAAACGCCTTTTTGCCTTAAATAAGCGAAAATTTTCTCCCTCCGGGAGGGGGGGGCAGGGTTCGTGCGGGACCTGGAAAGTCAGGGAGTCATGGAAAAGTCAGGGAATTTAAAAAAGTCAGGGAATCAGGGAAAAGTCAGGGAATTTGGTGTCTGATCAGGGAAAAATTTGATAGCAGCAGAAACATCTCGCCCCCAAATGGTCCTGTCAGAACTTTTCACAACACCCTTTTGAAGATCGGTCTTCTGACTTTATATACTACTTAAACCGGAAATTTACCATCTGAATACCGTTTAAATGCGTTTTTCAAAGCCAATTTTTTAAAATTTTCTCAGATTGGTTGAAGTTTCGTCACCCAGGTTAGTCAGGGAATTTTGGACTTTGGTCATGGAAAAGTCAGGGAAAGGTCAGGGAATTTTGCTATGCAAAAGCCGCACGAACCCTGGGGGGGCGGTCGGGCAGGGGTATGGCCGGCCGAGGGGGTGGTATTGGCCTGCGAGGGAGGGGGTAAAGCCCCCTCACCCTCGCGGCGAAGCAGGACTATTAGGCGACGCCGATTAGGCGATTTAGCGGTACTATTAGGCGACGGTACTATTAGGCGACAGGAATAATTTTTTCTGTAAATCCGTGCGGCAACATAGGTTACCACTCAAACATTGCAGAACAATGCAAACAGCACAACAGCAATTAAAACAAAGCATAACAAAAATAGCAAACCAATTTCAAGGACTCATTTAAAAAATAAGTGCAACACCATGGATGGATAAATTCCAACTCACTGAGCGTTCATTAAGTAGAGTATCGGGATTTCTGCGCATGTCGCCATACATGGGCCGTGGGGGGGGGGGGTTCGGGGGTTTTGCCCACACCCCAACTTGGGCTCAACCCGCCAAACGACCCCACCCACCCACCTGAATCCGACTTTTGTTCCTGACCCACACGCCAAAATCGCCGCGACCCCCAAACCGGCAGGCCTACCCCAAAATTTTCGAATTTTGACTACCGCCAACCCATTTTTCCGGCCCATATATGCATGTCGCAGAACCTTTATAAAGCGCCAAAAGGATGGACGCGCCGCATCAAATTCTCGCTGCGAAACTCTGCGAGCTGCTTCCGCAAAGTTATTGGTGAGATCGTCTGCATCCAGTGTGTTAATAAACATAGCAACCGGAAAAATAGGTGGCCGACCCGACGGCCGCTCGCGTTCTCGACGCAAGCTGGGGAATAAGGGCAAATGCCAGAATCTGAGTTAGAAACAGTCAGGGCCCGTGAATATAACCTTGTTTAGCTATAAGTTCACGAGTTATAAGATTAACGAGACATGATTTTAGTGCCACTTAGCCATGCATAGTTAAAAACAGCGCATTTAGGCTTACAGCTGAATATGGCCCTTGACCTTGACCCTTGAGTGATTCGGAGGGGACGCCTAATTGGTACTATTATCTATTAATGTTTTTTTTGTCGCCTAATAGTACCATCGCCTAATCGGCATCGCCCAATCGGCATCGCCTAATAGTAGCGTACCGCCCTCGCGGCTCATGTATGTTATGTGCGGTAGTTGGTTTTAGACTCTGCACGAGAACTTCCGACTGCAGTATGCAAATTTCTGGCTGTGTTTGCTGAGCGGTGACCTTAACGGTATCAAGCACTGGGCGTCTAAAATGAACGTCGGCGATTTGTACGGTCTGTTCGCTTGTATGGTGGCTAAGAGAAGCTGGCAGTCGGTGACCAAAGGCAACATCAGCAAGACAGAGGCCACTGCTGGAGAGGTACCACTGCATAGGAGTAACACATAGCCAAGTCGGCCTAACTTTGTATGCGTCAAAATTTGTTTCGTCTGCAGTTTAATCATGTGTGTGTTGCTGGAGTCTCAGCATACATGTAACAGCTCCGGGCCGACCTGGGGGAGGGGGTAGGGTGGTTTCCCTCAGGTCAGGTGTCGAGGGCGGTTTCGCCCAGGGGGTCCAAAATTTCGAAAAGCTCCAAAACACCTGGAAATGCGTTTTTAGCACTTTTTTTCAGCAAGAATAAGGACGCTAAAAATCGATATTTTAAGCTGCCAAATAGCGTTTTGGTGCTAAAAACAAGCAAAAAAGGACCAAAAGGGCTTCTAAAAGCACCGATTTCTCTTAAATATCAACAGTGGAAATGCCAAATTCGGTTTGCATAGGCTTTTCAAGCGAATTTTAGGCTAAAAATTAGTGATTTCTGAGCCAGTTTGTTAGTACTGGAGCACTACTATAGTCCATGTCAAAAAAGAGCGGACTGGCGGTTTTTTGCGAATAACTCCTTATGGGTGCATCGGAGCGCTTTTTGCCTCATAACCAAAGTTGTAGAGTGGCTCGAGCTCGGTACTCTGGTGCAACCTAATCTGCGCAACGCGCAATGGTAATGCTAATCTGCGCAACGGAAAAAAATCAGCTTTTCCTGTGGTTGGGATGAACGCGAGTTTTTCAGTGAATTATAATCCACAGACCTCGGGGATTTCAAAAATGTATTCATATTTCTTCTAGGTGGAACGGTTCCAGAGTTATACACCATCAAAGTTGGCCGAAAATGCTAAAAATGGCCATTTTTTGCGATTTTCAGATTTCTGGGGGGGGGATTGGAATAACTCTGGACCAACTCCGCCGATCAGGCTGAAATTCACATATATGGTGTAAAATTTAGTTTTACGTCGATTGAGACACATAAGAACCCTGAAAATTTGACCCTGATACCGTAATCCCGATTTTTTCAACTTTAGGTCATTTGATTTTTTCTCTGGTTGCATGTTGTAGTTTAAGCCCTCTACTGCGGTTAAAAATGTACTTTACAGTGTTTTGAATCGATTTCAGTCCATTCTGAAGCCATTCGGATACTGTAGTGTGTGGTCCTGGCACGAAAATAACTTTTTGTCAATTTACATTGTTCCTGCGGCAAAGAAATGACCTATAGAGTAGGCACTAAGGGTTTTGATGGTCAGGGAATCCATTGCTGACATAACTATAATCACTGGAATACTGTATTTTGAGGTCCCAACACGAAAATTGTTATTTTGCGTTTATGCATGCCTGGTGCAAGAAAACGCTCTGTAGAGTAGGCAATAAAGGTTTTCAGGGGTGGGGAATCTATTTCTGACATAACCATCATCGCTGGGTTACTGTATTTTAAGGTCCCGACGAGAAAATTGTCATTTTTTGCAATTTAGGTGTTCCTGTTGCAGGAGAAAGCTAAATATAGTAGGTAATCAAACATATGAGTTTGTACATTCGTTCCAGGACCACAATATGCAGTAATCCAGTAACATTCGCTATGCCCTGAATGAATTCGCTGATGCCGGCAACCTTTAGTGCTTGCCAATTCATCGTTTCCTTGCAACAGGAACACCTAAATTGCAAAAAATAACAATTTTCTTGTCGGGACCTCAAAATACAGTAACCCAGCGATGATGGTTCTGTCAGAAATAGATTCCCCACCCCTGAAAACCTTTATTGCCTACTCTATAGAGCGTTTCCTTGCACCAGGCATGCATAAACGCAAAATAACAATTTTCGTGTTGGGACCTCAAAATACAGTATTCCAGTGATTATAGTTATGTCAGCAATGGATTCCCCGACCATGAAAACCTTTACTGCCTACTCTATAGATCATTTCTTTACCGCAGGAACAATGTAAATTGACAAAAAGTTAATTTCTTGCCAGGACCATATACTACAGTACCCGAATGGCTTCAGAATGGACTGAAATCGATTCAAAACACTGTAAAGTACATTTTTAACCGCAGTAGAGGGCTTAAACTACAACATGCAACCAGAGAAAAAATCAAATGACCTAAAGTTGAAAAAATCGGGATTACGGTATCAGGGTCAATTTTTCAGGGTTCTTATGTGTCTCAATCGACGTAAAACTAAATTCTACACCATATATGTAAATTTCAGCCTGATCGGCGGAGTTCGTCCAGAGTTATTCCAATCATACATGTACTAGTGGGGGTTTGGGGGGGGTTACCCCCCCCTGCTGGAAAGGCCAAACCCCCCCTCACCCCCCCCCCCCCCCGAGACAGGTTAAGGGACCCCTCCCCCCGACCAAAAAATACAAGTGGTGGTAGTGGCTCCAGTATTAACAAAATGGGTCAGAAATCACTAATTTTTAGCCTAAAATTCACTTGAAAAGCCTTTGGAAACCGAATTTGGCGTTTCCACTGCTGATATTTAAGAAAAATCGGTGTTTTTGGAAGCTCTTTTTGTCATTTTTGCTTGTTTTTAGCTTTAAAACGCTATTTGGCAGCTTAAAATAGCGATTTTTAGCGTCCTTACTGAAAAAAACGTGCTAAAAACGCATTTCTAGGCGTTTTGGAGCTTTTTGAAATTTGGGACCCCCCACCTGGGCGAAACCCCCCCCTCGACCCCCCACCTGAGGAAAACCACCCCTACCCCCCTCCCCCCAGGTCGGCCCGGAGCTGTTACATGTATGATTCCAATCCCCCCCCAGAAATCTGAAAATCGCAAAAAATGGCCATTTTTAGCATTTTCGGCCAACTTTGATGGTGTACAACTCTGGAACCGTTCCACCTAGAAGAAATATGAATACATTTTTGAAATCCCCGAGGTCTGTATATTATAATTCACTGAAAAACTCGCGTTCATCCCAACTACAGGAAAAGCTGATTTTTTTCCGTTGCGCAGATTAGCATTACCATTGCGCGTTGCGCAGATTAAGTTGCACCAGAGTACCGAGCTCGAGCCACTCTACAACTTTGGTTATGAGGCTAAAAGCGCTCCGATGCACCCATAAGGAGTTATTCGCAAAAAACCGCCAGTCCGCTCTTTTTTGACATGAACTTTAGTACTTGTATTTTTGGGTCGGGGTTCCCTTAACCTGTCTCGGGGGTGAGGGGGATTTGGCCCTTTCAGTTAGGGGGTAACCCCAAACCCCCTAGTACATGTATGAGTCTCAGTATAGGTGAACAAAAAGGTAGGTAGGGCTGGCCTAATGTCGGTTTTATATTTTTGCCACCTGGGTGGCACGGCACTTTCTAGATGGCTTCGAACCACTCAATTTAGACTTTGGTGGTAGAGTTGTAAGAAGTTATTTTTGAAGGCCGAAAAATAGCTTTTTTATGAAAATTTTTCATTTCGAAAAGAAAACCTTGTACAGGGTTCATACGGGTCAGGGAAGTCAGGGAAAAGTCAGGGAATTTAAAAATGGTCAGGGAGGTCAGGGAAAAGTCAGGGAATTTCAGATCTGGTCAGGGAAAATCATAGGGATTTTTAAAAATGCTGCAGCTGTCCAACCAGACCTTGTCAAACGCTGAAACTGTTTATTCCGGTTAATATTACGCCAAGGCTACCTTTTAAATGCGTTTTTGAAAGCTATTTCTTCAAAATTTTCTCGCCCTGTTTAGGCAGCGGCCCAACCAGGCCTTGTCAAACGCTCAAACTGTTAATTCCGGTTAATATTACGCCAAGACTACCTTTTAAATACGTTTTTGAAAGCTATTTCTTCAAAAATTTCTCGCCCTGGTTAGGCAGCGGCCCATCCAGGCCTCGTCAAACCCTGAAACTGTTAATTCTTGTTAACTTCACGCTCGGAATACCTGTTGAAATACGATTAGTTTTGAATACCAAATTCACCCTTTGCTTTTAGAAATTTATTGGGTATTTATTGGGTTTGTGTAAATAACTGCCAATGCAAAAGAAATCAGAAAATTAGGTGCTTGAAAACATTTACTGGTCTATGAGTTTGCTTGTAGAAAGTCAGGGAATTTTAGCACTCAGGTCAGGGAATTTGGAAAACCCTGATCCGTATGAACCCTGTTGTAGGAAATGCAAGGATGCATCAGAAGCAACTTTAAGAGCCGGTTTTTCTAAGTATCGACCCTTCCCGGACAAATCTCAACTTTTTGTCTCCGATTTGGCTAAAATTTCATATTTTGGTATAATTTGACCTAAAAAGACATTTTATCACCTTCCCGGCCATTTTTGATAGGGTCACTTTTTCGACCCTCTCATAAATTGTGAGTCATAACTCGGGACCAAATGATCGTAGGAACTTGCGAATTGCATATTTAGAATCAGAAAATTATTATCTTTCAAATGATGCCCTAATAGACTGCATTGGAGAGAAAAAATTTTTTTCGACCCCCTTCCGGGACCGATTTGACCCCCCAACAGTCGTGTCTCCAACTGTTTTATTTCACGGAAATGTAGCGCTATGTTTTTGCTTTCGATTAAAGAAAAAAAATCGAGAAAAAAAGGGGGGGGAGAATTTGAGTTTTTGGGCCTTGAAAGTTGAAAATCAAAAACATTTTCCTTATCATGGATTGTACACTGTAAACAACACAACTTGGTCAGTTTTGAATCGAATTCGGAGATCTTTGGCACACGTATTGTACTGTTCATCTTGCACATAGCGCACAAACCTGGTTCTGGTTGCCGCTGGTTAACACGAGTTTTATGCTTATTTGTTTATTATTTTCAATTTCGCAAACAATTTCTTGGTTTCTTTTGATGTTTCCCATGATGGGCGTCCGAATTGTCTTTTAGAAAGGAATTAGAGCTGGAAATCGGGCCGGCCCAACCCAAACAATGCCTAAGCGAAGGATAGTTGGAAACTTTTGCATTGAATAAACATTCTGCCTACTTGGTTACTTACAATAAGTAAGCCTCACTTAGCATTGTGCACTATAGTGATAGAGACTGTTACTCTCTTGTTATTTGTATTCTCCTTAAGCAATGCTATGCAAGATTTGCAAAGGTGTGCACATGAACGGACGGAACATAAACATTATTGATCCTGGCTGCTGTGGGATGGCGGCTGTAAAACTCGTCATCTGGATTCAACTATTGATGTACTGAAGAGTTTGATAGTTTGAGTGAGTGTTTGTAGTATCGTGCTATCGAGTGGTTGTGTGCGTGCGTCCGAGTGTGTGTGTGTTGTGTTGTAAACCAAATCTACTAGTAAAGACCTCCACTTCTCTTCAGTACATACGCAAACTATAATCTTCAAAAAATAAGTGACCTGCCGGTTTTTTGCGAATAACCAGAAAGTAGACAAGGTTGAGCTCCGGCCTGGGGTAAATCCTAATCTGTGTGCTACATTTGCTCTGAACACTAATTTGCGCAATGTCAAAAAATGAGTTTTTTCCTAATTGCTATGAAAATCAGATGACTGCAGAATTCGATTCTAGAGTCCTTGGCGACTCCAATGATGCTTTCATGACGTGCCTAGGCCAAACCGTTCTGGAGATATGGCTGGTCAAAGTATGCAAAAATTGCAAAAAATGGCGTTTTGTTTTTTAAACTTCACAAAGTAGGGGCGAAACATAGGCAGACCGACGGATTTGGTTGAAACTCTGTCAAAGGGGTATTCTTGACCATCGGAATCGATTCTGACACTTCCCGGCCCTGAAAACCTCACACTGATACCATATCTCCAGATCGGTTTGGCCTAAGGCACGTCATGAAAGCATCATTGGAGTCGCCAAGGACTCTAGAATCGAATTCTGCAGTCATCTGATTTTCATAGCAATTAGGAAAAAAGCTCATTTTTTGACATTGCACAAATTAGTGTTCAGAGCAAACGTAGCACACAGATTAGGATTTACCCCAGGCCGGAGCTCGACCTTGTCTACTTCTGGTTATTCGCAAAAAACCGGCAGGTCACTTATTTTTTGAAGATTATAGTTTGCGTATGTACATAGTGTACGTCAATTGTTGAGTCGAGATGACGAGTTTTACAGTCGCCATCCCACAGCAGCCAGGATCAATAATGTTTATTTCAGTCTGTTCACGTGCACACCTTTGCAAATCTTGCATAGCATTGCTTAAGGAGAAAACAAATAACAAGAGAGTAACAGAGTCTTTATCACTATAGTCAATGCTAAGTGATGCTTACTTATTGTAAGTACCAAGAAGGCAGAATGTTTATTCAATGCAAAAGTTTCCAACTATCCTTCGCTTAGGCATTGTTTGGGTTGGGCCGGCCCGATTTCCAGCTCTAATTCCTTTCTAAAAGACAATTCGGACGCCCATCATGGGAAACATCAAAAGAAACCAAGAAATTGTTTGCGAAATTGAAAATAATAAACAAAATAAGCATAAAACTCGTGTTAACCAGCGGCAACCAGAACCAGGTTTGTGCGCTATGTGCAAGATGAACAGTACAATACGTGTGCCAAAGATCTACGAATTCGATTCAAAACTGACCAAGTTGTGTTGTTTACAGTGTGCAATCCATGATAAGGAAAATGTTTTTGATTTTCAACTTTCAAGGCCCAAAAACTCAAATTCTCCCCCCTTTTTTTTCTCGATTTTTTTCTTTAAACATTTTTTTTCGAAAGCAAAAACATAGCGCTACATTTCCGTGAAATAAAACAGTTGGAGACACGACTGTTGGGGGGTCAAATCGGTCCCGGAAGGGGGTCGAAAAAAATTTTTTCTTTCCAATGCAGTCTATTAGGGTATCATTTGAAAGATAATAATTTTCTGATTCTAAATATGCAATTCGCAAGTTCCTACGATCATTTGGTCCCGAGTTATGACTCAAAATCTGTGAGAGGGTCGAAAAAGTGACCCTATCAAAAATGGCCGGAAGGTGATAAAATGTCTTTTTAGGTCAAATTATACCAAAATATGAAATTTTAGCCAAATCGGAGACAAAAAGTTGAGATTTGTCCGGAGGTTAAGGAGCAAAGGTCGATTCCTAGAGAAACCGGCTCTTAAATACAAAAGCTGATGCTTTGGTTCAAAGATAGTGTTGCAGCCTGAGAGGCGATACTCTACCTGCAGCATCGCTCACAAAGCGGCTGCTGCCGTTCAAAACCTATTTTTAGGTTAGAATAGACTTGAAACTGATAGAACTGCACTGCTAATGTACAGGGTGCGTAAAAAAAAACAACCCAGCAGATTTTTTGCTGTAGCAACCGCAAATCTCAACCGATTTGAATGAATCCTGCCTTAAATGAAAGATAAATAAATTCTTGAACGATTGGTGTAGCTTTTATTAAGATGCGTTGCTTAGTTCCTGAGATAATTGCTTTCAAAATCAAAACAGAGATTTTGGCAGTGAACAACAGAGATTAAAAGAACCCAGCAGATTTTTTACTGTAGCAACCGCTAATCTCAACCGATTTCAATGAGTCCTATTTTATATGAAAGATAAGTTAATTCTTGAAAGATTGGTGGAGCTTTTATTAAGGTACGATGCTTAGTTCCTGAGATATTTGCACTCAAAATCAAAACAGATTTTGGCAATGAACAAAAGCGATTTTTATTATTCTGTTGCACTTCATAATAAAACCGATTCCTACTGCTCAGGGCTAGCGTAACGAGGTTTTTCTGGTGCCACACATGCTTGGTTACTTTATTTGTAAAAGTCTTGTTGCCCCTCAGCAGTAGGAATCCGTTTTGTTGTGAAGTGCAATGGAATCGCTCTTGTTCACTGCCAAAATCTCTGTTTTGAGTTTGAAGGAAAATTTCTCAGGAACTAAGCATCGTATCTTAATAGGGCCTTCACCAATCTTTCAAGAATTCATTCGTCTTTCATTTAAAGCAGGATTCATTCAAATCGGTTGAGATTTGCGGTTGCTACAGCAAAAACTCTGCTGGGTTGTTTTTTTTTTTGACACACCCCTTATGTCTGAGGCTAAATTCAGGGATTTCCACACAAAATTTCCATACTTTGAATAAGCTAAAAAATTTTTGAAATGAGCCTTCAAAAAGCCTTTATTATAAAAAAAGCCTAATGCAATGCAACACTAGGGGGTCGGCAAAACAGTCGCGGGGGTTTGTGGCGATTTAGAAAGTGACACTGCCACCAGGTGGCAGAAGTATGAATCGGCCTAAGGGGTGACTGGAAAGCATGAAGAGCTTGACTGTTTTCAGCTAGCCGAAATCCAGGCCTACGTCGGTTCTCTGCTACCTCAGATATCGGACGTTCTAGAGAGAGTGCCGCGTCCATTAATTCTGATTCTAAAGACCAATGACTTATTGCGCTCGATAGAGTTTCGTCTGGGGACGCAGGCCAATGCCTACAGTTTCACCGAGATGTCGCGGTTCTGTGTGCGAGCGGTGAGAGATCAGTCTTACAGAGAGTGCAGGAGCACCCTGTGTCGTTGGAAAGTCAGCTTGCTGGCCTGGACTGCTTTGTTGAGGATTTACTTGTATGAGAGACTCACTGAACTGTTAGCACTGTTTGGCTTGGCTGCCGCTGTTTGAGCGTTGTTTTGATTGAGGTGCCGCGACCAAAGTTCTTTCTGCTGTGATTCAGTGGTGCATTATTTGTTTGCTCAGTGATGATTAGTTAGTTTAAATTAAAAAGAGTAGTAGAAGTCTGGTGGTGGCTTCTTTGTGCTGTACTCAAACATCTGTGTGCAGTTAGAGATGGGAACGAAAATTATTCAATTTACGTGCCCATCTCTATGAGCACTGATTACAGTATCACTGGTTGATCAGTTTAAATTAGAGATTAGTAGAAATCTGGTGGTGGTTTCTTGTACTGTACTCAAACATCTATGCACAGCTATAGCTTGAAAATCGAACTTCAGGTACAGGCAGACATGGGCTAGCATTTCGGCTGAGGGGGGGTAGAATTTTCAATTCCTGAGGGGAGGTAGGAGCGCCTGAGGGGGGCTGAGAGGGTGGGAAGCCAAAAAGTCCGATTTTTGGCTAAGATCAAGGTTTTTTGGCTTATTTTTCATTAAAATAAGCCCTGAGCTCATTTACACCTAATCCAGACATATTTTTATCATAATTTTGTATACAAAATTCTTCCAAAAAATTCCTGAGGGGGGGTAGCGGCCGGCTGAGGGGGGTAGGTCAGAGCCTGAGGGGGGCAAACCCCCCCTCAGCCCCCCCTTTGCCCATGTCTGGGTACAGGGTGTCCAAAAGATAACGTTTCTATTCGCTGTCGTTTCAGTGAATGTTGCCGAAATAAGCTGAAAGTAGTATGTGCTCGAGCCGAAAGCCCCGCCTTTTTTGTAAAAAAAAATCAGCTGCGTTCAAATGAGTGAAGTTAGGACAATTTTTGGGTTATTCTTACTTTTCAATACTCAGAATCAGTTTTTATTTGTACAAAATGTTCCTTATTGTTTTAAGTAAACCAGTCAGAAAATTTATTAATTATCAAAAGTATCAGTGAAAAGTACCATTAACACATTACATTTGTCATGATCTGTATTGAAAACGCCAGAAAATACACTCAGGCTCTTACTGTACTGGTTTATCATTTTTAAATTTTAAATTTTTTAAATTCGTCCACTTAGCAGCAGAGCCTGGCCCGTCTCTAGAACTCAATGAACACGGAAAAACAAGGAAGGGCGAAGAAAGAAAGGTTTTTTGCTTCAATAACTCTGTTACTTTTCGTTCGCTGTTGCACAATAAGCAGAGGTGTAAGACAAGTAAGGTTAATGCATTCAATTGATCTTGTCCTTGTACAACGCAGCGAATCGATTGATAGCTTCATGCACTCTCAACTTCAAGTAACGTCTAGCCGGTTTTTCTATCTCCTTATCGTGCCGGGCATCGTGAGATGGAAACGGGAACGATAGGCAGTTGTACACCATGTTGATGCTCTCTTCAATTATCTCTGCGGCCACTCTGCACCAGCCCACACCTTCATCCTCTCTGTCGAAGAAGATATCGATTAAATTTCTCTGTTTTCCTAGCAGAAGTGATTGCAGCTGGTTCTGGGCTTTGCGGTTCATTCGGAATTTCTCTGCTAACAGTGTCTGGTATTCAAGGAATTCTCCGATGCGTAGTTTCTCCAAGTAGCTGCTTCCAGATGTTTCTGTTCCAAAGATTATATCAAGATTTTTCACCCAGAGTTGTTCTCTCTGCCAGTGACTTTCGTTTTGCCCAGGATCCTGCTTGACCATTTGATCATAGAAACTAGGACCTGACTGACCCTGCTCATTTGGAACCTGTAAATGCAGATTCGCAAACATCAGAAAGATATTTTTGGTAGGTACCGCAGTGTTTCTAGAGGTCGTGGCCTGTATTGAAATGTTGGAGACATCATTTTCAGCAGTTGTAGAAGAACCCTTTGCACTTTCAAAACGGCACTCTTCTTCCAACGTTTTCGTCATTTGCTCAAGTCTTTGCTTCATTGTTAAAAGGTCTGATTCAAATCTTTCTACGCGTCTTTTAGTTTGCTGACATCGACATTGACAAGGAGATTTGCATTGGATAGAGGTCAGGAAAAAGACAAGCAGAAATACTGAGATTGTTTTCAGATGCATAGCCTATCGATATTACAGACAGGAAACATGCAAAATGGGGTACGCTTCACACCCAACATGGGTTTATATTGCATGGCTATGAATTTCAATTAGGCTTTTACGAATAATGTAATGTATGAAAAGCATCGATAATTTCATAGCAAATTCGGCGAATTTGGCTCTAGATGTTTGATTAGCAAATTTATGTAACAACAACTCAGATTTTCACAACCCTTAAAAAGTGATTTACATTTGATAAATAGTTTCTCGAAGTTAAGCTGTTGAAAATTCTCAGACATTATTTAAAATTGCAGTGGGAAACTCAGCAATGCAGGGTATAAATCGTTCGAATCTTCGAGTCTTTTATAAAAGTTCCAGTAGTGTTATCCAAAACCGTCGAAACTACATTGTAATATGAAGACAATTTTGGTTATCTTGTTGGCTATCCAATTTGTCTTAACACAAGAAGACACAATTCAGAAAATCGCCCGATATCAGGTAAGTTATTACAACAGCAAAACGCTGCATGTATTGACCCCACTTAGGCCAAGATAGATGCGCTGGAAATCAAGGAAGAAGAACTGGAGAAGAAGCTAAATTCAGCCGAAGATCTACAAACACTGTACGAATTCATGATAGTTAATCCATGAGACCTGCTCGACAATGAATGGAAAGGAATCGGTGAACGTTTCTTGGGGGCTCCACTCGACAGATCAAGCCGAAAAGCAGGTTCCAGCTTGCTGCACAAGTTGCCAAGACATGAAGTCGACGGCCTAATCGACAAATGGGGTGAACAGTATGACATCCCAGCCTCAGACATAGAGATTCTGAAGAAGAAAGCCCAAGTTCAAGAGAAAGCTCTGGTTGACCAAATCCGCGGAGAAAGGCTAATCTATAAAAGAGGCAACGATTCTACAGTTTCAAGCGGCAAAATGGTGCTGCAAGACAGGAACGATGGCTTCGTGGACCTCTGCTTTGCTGTGGACACGTTCAGTTTCAAGTTCAGTGTGGTGAAAACGGAGATCGCAACAGAATTGAGAAGATGCGGCTCATTTGTCTGCTGGAGCGTCTCTTCCAAAACCGGTTCATGGGTAGACATCGACACCTCTGATCCGGCCTTGACTACAGCAGATCTGAAGGATCTGGCTGACTGGATGGACCATCAAGTCAGTGACCGATTCAGGAGTCAGTAAGAACCGGTCATGCGCATCGAACTGAGACAAATCAATCGCCTCAAACGTCGCTTGGACAGAATTAGAAGAAGAATTGAAAGATATGAGAGATGTATTCAAAGACTGGAAGACTGGGCTGGCAGTTCATCTTAGAAAGGATAATATGAATTTTGTAATGGACATACATACTGCAATAAAAACACAGCTCAAACTGGAATACGCATAAATAGTACTGCAAATTATCACAGAATCAGAAAGTACTGTTGGGTTTCTGGCTTCTGCTATGTACTGCCCCATCAGTCATGTAAGCACAGTTTCTCCAGTTCTTTGTAATACTGTGCTTCTTGAACTCCTTCCCAGTTGGCATTTGCAAGGGGTAGAAAATACCTGAAACTTTCACCATACAGGAGCAAACCATCCTGTTCATGTAACTCAAGCACTTTTCCATTATTTCCTCATGTATATTTTGCTCTTTGCTGGTCAGGTCTGTCCAGCTGGCGTCAAGATTTTGGTCTAGAATGGCCAAACTGTTTATCCCAGCCAGACACGTGTGCACTCCAGGGAAGTTGATGCTGTAGTGATTAGCTAATCGGGCTATGCTGACTTGATTGGCCTGTCAAACACACTGCTATACTCTTCTTTGCATAATTTTACACTCACCTGCGCGTACTGCGCAGCATCTCGGCATGTTTTTTTGATATTTTCTGTGGCAGAAATCCACGACTGTGGTCCTTGAGGGGTCAGAAGGCCCATTCCAGTAGGCGACGCGTTGATTATGCCAAGTCCATATTTCTGCAACAGAATATGCATTTCACCGGACAGACAGAAGATACAAACCTAAAC
This sequence comes from Sabatieria punctata, assembly GCA_030248155.1. Lineage (NCBI taxonomy): Eukaryota > Metazoa > Nematoda > Chromadorea > Araeolaimida > Comesomatidae > Sabatieria > Sabatieria punctata. The sequence goes on along the minus strand of JASANB010005962.1, from coordinate 11,872 downwards.
ACACGCACTTCAAAGAGTGGCAAGAAATCCCTGAGTGAACTGTCCTGCATTGTAGCACGGCAGTAGGTGAGCACCGTGTCGATATGCACTGTACTTTTCTCTACAGTTTCACTGAAATTTAAACAAAACATTCAATCTGTTCGGTTCAGTCTACACTGACCGATTTACTCACGCAAGTTTCGATAAAGGATAACCAGTAATTCCGATATATCTGCATTTTCCCGACCTTCTTGCTTTTTCTAAAGCTGGCAATGTTTCAGTGACAATCACATCAACAGAAGGCGCGAACTCCAAGTCGTGCACCTAAATTGTAAATGTATTTTAACAAAATTACCGGGTTTTTCCGAAAATAAGCCTCCTCAAAAAATAAGTCCTCAGATTATCTTTCCGTAAATAAGCCCATGGGTATATTTTTGGTTTCAACGCTATGTGTGTCTGGGGACGTAAATTAGCAGTCGTGGCATGTGAAATTCGTGAAAACAAACAAAACATTAGGAAAAACAAAATAAATTGAGGTTAAAATCGAAACAGTGAATGCAAAACGCAATGCTATTTGCATGACCGCAATTCATTCACAAATAGCAGTGAACATTTGTATTTACCATCGTTCTATTGCATTCGACTGACAAAGGCTAAAAAATGAAGTTTAATGAACCGCTAGTTTTCTGGATCTTCGTTTCGATGATTTGCTAAAAATTAATGTGTATAATAAAACTGATGACTTTAATTTTGCAGTGGTTCGATATTGTTTTGCTTCTAGCAATGTTCATATACAGCTTGGTTACAACGTTTTTTATTCTCAACTAGTTAGATTTGGACGTATTTGTACACATCTAAAAGATTTTAAGAGTCAGTCTCTGAACCGATCGAGTCTTGGCCCTTTGCCCTATTCAGACCCAAAATTGAAAGTTGGGCGTAGAGGGCTGAAGGTTGGAACACTAAAACATATTGACAAGTTATCAATGACCTGCAAAGAATTTCCAGATTCGACGCTCCACGCTCGAGATATGGCCTTCTAAAAATCGGCCCGCTTAACTATGGGACCAAAATTTCGATATCGAATTTCTGACTTGCTGATCGGAATTCAGACCTAGCAAACGGGGTTTTTGCGTAACTTTTTGAGTAGTTTAATAATCTTTTACTAAATTTCATTTTCGGAAAAAAAATTTTTTTTCGCCCCCCTATCGGGGGGCATAACTCGTCTGGAACCCCCTAGACCGTTCTTTTTATTTCAGATTATTGTAGCGCTATATCTTAGCTACACGCTGGTGTAAAACATTACCGGCTACCGGACGGCAAACACTCAAAATATTTGCGTTCAAAAATTAAAAATGCCACATTTTGCATGTTTCACTGGGGTACATAAATTTCCAACTCAAAGTTCTAGCTTACTAATTGGACTTGAATTCTAAAAATTGATGTCTAAGCTGTACTTTTTGAGTAGTTTAAGAATCTTTCATTGAATTTCATTTTTGGAAAAAAATTATTTTTCGCCCCCCCTATCGGGGGGCATAACTCGTCTGGAACCCCCCTAGACCGTTCTTTTTATTTCAGATTATTGTAGCGCTATATCTTAGCTACACGCTGGTGTAAAACATTACCGGCTACCGGACGGCAAACACTCAAAATATTTGCGTTCAAAAATTAAAAATGCCACATTTTGCATGTTTCACTGGGGTACATAATTTCCAACTCAAAGTTCTAGCTTACTAATTGGACTTGAATTCTAAAAATTGATGTCTAAGCTGTACTTTTTGAGTAGTTTAAGAATCTTTCATTGAATTTCATTTTTGGAAAAAAATTTTTTTTTCGCCCCCCCTATCGGGGGGTATAACTCGTCTGGAACCCCCTAGACCGTTCTTTTTATTTCAGATTATTGTAGCGCTATATCTTAGCTACACGCCGGTGTAAAACATTACCGGCTACCGGACGGCAAACACTGAAATATTTGCGTTCAAAGATTAAAAATGCCACATTTTGCATGTTCCACTGGGGTACATAATGTGCAAAATGTGGCATTTTTAATCTTTGAACGCAAATATTTCAGTGTTTGCCGTCCGGCAGCCCGTAATGTTTTACACCGGCGTGTAGCTAACATATAGCGCTACAATAATCTGAAATAAAAAGAACGGTCTAGGGGGGTTCCAGACGAGTCATGCCCCCCGATAGGGTGACGAAAAAAATTTTTTTTTCCAAAAATGAAATTCAATGAAAGTTTCTTAAACTACTCTAAAAGTACAGCTTAGACATCAATTTTTAGCATTCAACTCCAATTAGTAAGCTGGAACATGGAGTTGAAAATTTTTGGGCACAGTGAAACATGCAAAATGTGGCATTTATAATTTTTGAACGCAAATATTTCAGTGTTTGCCGTCCGGTAGCCCGTAATGTTTTACACCGGCGTGTAGCTAAGATATAGCGCTACAATAATCTGAAATAAAAAGAACGGTCTAGGGGGGGTTCCAGACGAGTTATGCCCCCCGATATGGGAGCGAAAAAAAATTTTTTTTCCAAAAATGAAATTTAGTAAAAGATTCTTAAACTACTCAAAAAGTTACGCAAAAACCCCGTTTGTTAGGTCTGAATTCCGATCAGCAAGTCAGAAATTCGATTTCGAAATTTTGGTCCCATAGTTAAGCGGGCCGATTTTTAGAAGGCCATATCTCGAGCGTGGAGCGTCGAATCTGGAAATTCTTTGCGGTGGTTACATAACCTATCAAGACGAATTAGTCCTCCAACTTTGAGCCCTCCACGCCAAAGTTTCATTTTTGGGTCTGAATACTGAAACTCGATCGGTTCAGAGACTGGCTCTTAAGATGCATTTTGCGAGAAAGTCAGCTTTGAGGGGGCAAGCAGGGCCATCTCACGGATCTGGCTGATATTTATATCTATTAAAATAGAGCACAGTCGAAGACCAACGGTGCATGCCCGGCCACCAGCAACCCCCTAGAACCGGAGCTACACCCCCTCAAAGTTGGGTCGGCAGCAATTTTCGGGCTCATTTTAATAGCTCTGACACCCTCCATTCAAACGATCACCCTTCATTCGTTTCTTAAGCAAGGATCTCGACTCGCATATGGTTTTGTAGCTGGTCCAATGGCCTTTCATTTTCTGGTACTCCGGTTTCCAGATCGTAGCTGGTTACCGAGATATTCGCCGAAAACTGCGAAATTTCCACAAAATGCCACTCCGTTTTTTTTCGAAAAATCTTTATAACTTTTTGTGCAAAGGCCCTGCCAAGCTAATGTTTTAACAAAAGTTAGGCATGAGTTGGCCAAACAAAATGAGCGCCCCAAAGTGTGCGGTTAGGGGGGGAGGGGGGTGTTTTGGCCTCTCAAAGGTGTTCGAAAAAAATTTTTTTTCTGCAAAGCTTAGTTGTTAGCATACTGTTATATGCAGTTTTGTGTGCTCAGTTCGAAAATGCATTCAGTTTAGCTAGATTCGCTCTGGATCGGGAGAAATTGGCGTCCAAAGTTGAGACCAACCCTTTTTCTTGACTGGCACTACTCGCTAGCATGACCATTAACCGCGGTGCAATGCAGTTTTTCTTACGTAGTTTTTGCTGCTGATTCCGAAAATAACTTTATTTTTGCTCTACGTTGCCTACTTTTGAAGATATCGGCATTTTTATGATTTGGGAAGAAAACGGCTGCACTTGCTATAACATGCTTGTTTGAAAGGTGGCTCAATTTAGTCGCATCTAGAGTACAGAGCCATAAAAATTTATATCACCTAATGCAGTTTTTGTCGCTGATTACGAAAATGACATCTGTTTTTCAATCTGACTGCTCCTGAGCTACTTATGTAACTTTTATGCCCTGGTACTCAGACAATAAGTTATCTGTCAAATCTGGACATAATATGGTATCTATCTGGTGCAGTTTTCTCCGCTGATTTAGAATATTATCATATTTTTGCGCTACGGCCACTCTGTCGCAAGTTATGGACCTCAAAGTTTCATTAAGAAACATGCCATGAGAAGCTGTAATCCTAAAATAAATGTTCAGCATTCATGCATTTCTGAAATGAACCTTTTGTCAGTCAATAGTGTACCCGACCTATTTTGACCCGCTGAGTTCAAATATGGCATTTGTTTTTCTCTACTGCTGTTCAATTTTGAGATATTACTGATCAAACAAAATTTGCATTAATATTCATATATCTCCAAAACGAGTAACTATAGATTAAAACAAACGCCATTTTTTAACTCAGCGGGTCAAAATAGGTCGGGTACACTATTGACTGACAAAAGGTTCATTTCAGAAATGCATGAATGCTGAACATTTATTTTAGGATTACGGCTTCTCACGGCATGTTTCTTAATGAAACTTTGGTGGTCCATAACTTGCGACAGAGTGGCCGTAGCGCAAAAATATGATAATATTCTGAATCAGCGGAGAAAACTGCACCAGATAGATACCATATTATGTCCAGATTTGACAGATAACTTATTGTCTGAGTACCAGGGCATAAAAGTTGCATAAGTAGCTCAGGAGCAGTCAGATTGAAAAAAAACAGATGTCATTTTCGTAATCAGCGGCAAAAACTGCATTAGGTGATATAAATTTTTAGGGCTCTGTACTCTAGATGCGACTGAATTGAGCCACCTTTCAAACGAGCATGTTATAGCAAGTGCAGCCGTTTTCTTCCCAAATCATAAAAATGCCGATATCTTCAAAAGTAGGAAACATAGAGCAAAAATAAAGTTATTTTCGGAATCAGCAGCAAAAACTACGTAAGAAAAACTGCATTGCACCGCGGTTAATGGTCATGCTAGCGAGTAGTGCCAGTCAAGAAAAAGGGTTGGTCTCAACTTTGGACGCCAATTTCTCCCGATCCAGAGCGAATCTAGCTAAACTGAATGCATTTTCGAACTCAGCACACAAAACTGCATATAACAGTATGCTAACAACTAAGCTTTGCAGAAAAAAATTTTTTTCGAACACCTTTGAGAGGCCAAAACACCCCCCCTCCCCCCCCCTAACCGCACACTTTGGGGCGCTCATTTTGTTTGGCCAACTCATGCCTAACTTTTGTTAAAACATTAGCTTGGCAGGGCCTTTGCACAAAAAGTTATAAAGATTTTTCGAAAAAAAACGGAGTGGCATTTTGTGGAAATTTCGCAGTTTTCGGCGAATATCTCGGTAACCAGCTAGGATCTGGAAACCGGAGTACCAGAAAATGAAAGGCCATTGGACCAGCTACAAAACCATATGCGAGTCGAGATCCTAGCTTAAGAAACGAATGAAGGGTGATCGTTTGAATGGAGGGTGTCAGAGCTATTAAAATGAGCCCGAAAATTGCTGCCGACCCAACTTTGAGGGGGTGTAGCTCCGGTTCTAGGGGGTTGCTGGTGGCCGGGCATGCACCGTTGGTCTTCGACTGTGCTCTATTTTAATAGATATAAATATCAGCCAGATCCGTGAGATGGCCCTGCTTGCCCCCTCTCTTCGGCACCAAAGCTGACTTTCTCGCAAAATGCATCTTAAATTGCTGTTGCAGATATGATTAAAAGGCTTCTACAACAAGGTTTTGTAAAATCTGCTCTTTGTCACTATTTCTTCAAATTTGCTAGCAAAAACTCTGAACTTTTGCTTAAATTCGGTCTTTTTACTAGACCGGAAATAGCAAAGTTTTTGCTTTCTATTGTTTAGATACACCTTCTTATTTATTTTCTACCCTGTTTCAGCAGGGATGTGAAAAACCCATATTTAGGATGTTCTTTACCTAGCTTGCTAGGATGTGGAATGTAGTTTTGTTGTTTAATTTTCGCGCAATTGTTGCGCAGTTCGTACCGGGTTTTCCGTAAAAATGCCCATGGGCGTTTATTTAGTTTTGGCACTTTTCACATATTCTGTTCTAATCTAAATAAACGCCCAGGGGCGGCTATTTGGAAAATACTGTACATGTGCGTTTATTTGGAATTGGCAACTGCTTTCTGGCTGAGCGCGGTCTGTCTGTGAGTTGATTTTTTGCACTGATTCTTCAACAACAACTGATAATATCGTCTTTCTATACTGAAACTCATGCTTCTAGCCCCAATTTATGAGGTTTTTAACCCATTTTTCATGATATTTTTTATCTTTTTCTGGACAAAATGTTTTATCTTAATAAACGCCCAGGGGGCCACTATTTGGGGGGCGTTTATACGGAAAAACCCGGTACAACAGCGGGCTTTCATAGCCAACTGTATGTATTTACCGTCTCTTTTTCAAGTTTGCGCTAAACGTGATGGGACCCTGTTTTTTTTGCACTTTACTGCATCTGCCAATGCCAAGCTTATAAAATTCGAGAAGCCAGAGAAGTTTTGATCCATTATTCTGCTTGCTGTCCACTGCCTGAGTGTTTGCACTGCCTTCAGCATGGAAGAGGAAAGGCCATCGAAAAGTCAGAGAACCTCCTCCGGGAGCAGTGGCGAGTATGTAAGTTCCTCACTCTGTTTATTGATCTGTGCTTTATGTTATCCTTTTATGTAGTCATTGTTATGCTATTTTATTTTACCTGTGTACTAAAGGTTTTTCCATCAAGCAGTTTTTTGCTTGTTGCTTTATCAGGACCTTCTGATGAGACCTAACTGATAAAGTACTGAATTAGGTCAAGGTTTGTGGTCGAAACCTAATTCAGGGTAACTTTTATTTTTTCTATTTCAGTTTTGCTTCTTATTCATTTCCTTCCCTTTTATTTCTCTACTTTTACATGAATAAGCGCATGGGCTTGTTTTCGGATTCAAAGTGGAGGGCCAAAAAGTGCCAAAACGTAAAACAAGATCACAGGCTTATTTATGGGAAAACCCTGTACCAAGACAAAAAAGAAACTGCAACCTGCACAACATCCACACAACAAAGTCCAAGTCTTTTCAGGCTGTCATCCAGACTATCCAGAACGGTTTCAGCACGAAAATCGAACATTTTATCGGCAGCTTGTTCATAGCGACCCACCTTTGTGGCTATGTAATACGCACGTCTAGGCAGACGTCGAAGAGCCTAATATTAAGCGTATTTTGTGCAAGACTTGTAAGTTAAATTTTCAACAACCTTGCCAATTTCGATTTCAGATTTTCCCTGTCCATACCAATAGGCAGTGTCTATATAATTGACTCCATTTCTGAGTGCGCACTCGATTATTTTTGCTGGTGACTCGCTATTCCCATAGACACCACCAAAAGCCGCTCCGCCTGTTAAATAAATTTTGTAAAAAGCAAGACAGTTTTCAATTTAACTTGAACTTAATTTTTGTCACCCCAGACACAAAACATGTTACCAATAGAACCGCGCAGAAAGAGTATTAGAAGACAACAGGATGCACTCAACTGTTTTTCGCTTTATGTGGAACATTTTACAGAGTAGCCGCTTGCACAAAAATTTACGCAGCCTTCGGCCAAAATGATGGCGCAAGATCAGTAAATAATGATTTTGCCCAATGCAAGCAAACCCTTCCACAGATTCGTATACTGTAGTACGTATGTATGTTGGAAAGCCTGTACTGTAGTACGTAAGTATGTATTTTGAATAGGTTTGGTTTCAAGGCATAAAATACCGAATTTACATAAAAATAAAAACTGTCATTTTATGCTGAAACAATTTCAAAATGCCTACCGAGACTGAGTTTAGACACAGTCATGTCTGTTTTCCCCAACCGACAGTATTTGGTCTTTTTCAGACTGGAGCGGTAGTGAAAGCCCTAGAATAAAAAGTTTCATCTAGAACTGATGAAAAACATGTAAATCAGCAAACATTAGTACGTACCTTAACAGCAGTTGGAGGCGGTTGCCATTTCGAATCCTCCTTTTGACCTAGTTTGCGCTCAGAATCCATTTGTAATAAAACTTTTCTGTGCTAAACCAATGAGGTTAAGTGAGGACGGCGATCCTACAGTATCGTGTTGTATTGCTATGGCAGCATACTCCAGGCCATTTCTAATTTCGACGCCTGCCTGAGTGTCTTATTAGCGGCTGGCGCGCTCTGTTCAATTCAAACGAATAGTACAGTCAGGGAAATACCGACATATACATGGCATCGGTAATCATGCTGTATATGGTAGCGATACCATACATGGTACCCTTCGACCGAGACCTCAGGTGACACCGTATGGTACCGGTACCATACCATATATCTACCAATCAGGATAAATGCTAGCCCATTATGTTGTATCACCTGATGCTTTGATTGATCGAATAGATACCATTATATGCTAAGGCTAACACCTGAGGTGGGGTCTCGATCGATCCACATATGGTACCGCGTCCGCTTGAAGATGAACCGGTACCAGATTTGGTGTTGCTACCATATACGTATACCAATACCATGTATGTTGATATTTCCCAGACTGTAGTACTGTATCTGCTAGTTTATAGTCAGACCTTCAACCAAACAGAAATGTACACTGTACGCTTTATCACACATTCACATGCAGTACAAATGTTTACGAATCGATGGCATCGTCTGTGCTAAAGCGTAGGTAAAGGATGCGAAATTGGCAGAAATCAAACGTGGTGGTCTGTTCGATGTCGAACAATAATTGAACAAAAACGGCAGCTGCTGTGCTGCTTGAAGTAAATATTCATTTATACAACGTATTGATGGGCACGTAAATTAATTTCCGTTCCCATCTCTAATGCACTGTACTATTGCCAGTGTCTTCACTGCTACTGTAGTCAGTGCCCTTATTGATGGGCACGTAAATTAATTTCCGTTCCCATCTCTAATGCACTGTACTATTGCCAGTATCTTCACTGCTACTGTAGTCAGTGCCCTTATTGATGGGCACGTAAATTAATTTCCGTTCCCATCTCTAATGCACTGTACTATTGCCAGTATCTTCACTGCTACTGTAGTCAGTGCCCTTATTGATGGGCACGTAAATTAATTTCCGTTCCCATCTCTAATGCACTGTACTATTGCCAGTGTCTTCACTGCTACTGTAGTCAGTGCCCTTATTGATGGGCACGTAAATTAATTTCCGTTCCCATCTCTAATACAACGTGACGCTTTTTTCGGGGAACCGAAGTCGTAGTCTCCGATCAGGCCATTTTGCAACCTTCTGTTTACGTGCTCTTCTTTCACTACCGAGCCGCCAGCTTCCATCATGCTGGACAATAAGAATCCATCGCCCAATTCGCTCCGGCCGCGGTGACAGCAATGACCGGCTTTCGTTCGGTGCTCTGGGTTTGACTACTGTACTTCCAATCGAATCGCTTAGACCGGTTTCAAACCAACAACCATAGTGCAAGCAAAACCACATCTGTCCTACCACATGACATTATTTATTTATTTATTTATTTATTTATTTATTTATTTATTTATTTATTTATTTATTTATTTATTTATTTATTTATTTATTTATTTATTTATTTATTTATTTATTTATTTATTTATTTATTTATTTATTTATTTATTTATTTATTTATTTATTTAATTGACTGTACGTAATCTTTGCAACTCTGTGTAATAGCGCTCTTCCTGAACCCCTTCCCAGTTGGCATTTTCAAGTGGTGCAAAGAATCTGAAAGTTTACAATTTATGTATAAGCAAAACTTAACTCTATAAAGCAGCACTTTTCCATTATTTCCCGATGTATTCTCTGCTCTTTCTCTGTCAGATCAGTCCAACTGGCTTCCAGATTTTCATTCAGAACTGCCAAACTGTGCACTCCAGCCAGACAAGTATGTACGCCAGGAAAGTTCATGCTGTAGTGGTTAGCTAGTCGCGAAATACTGACCTCGTTTGTCTGTAAACCTTGATAGATTTGCTAAATGGGTAAAACCGATTTTTAATGTCCTCTTCCTATTTTCTTCTACTCTATTAGTTTTTTTAGGTTTGCTAAAATTCATACCTGAGCATGCAGCACAGCCTCCTGACATGCTTTCGATATTGTTTCCGTAGCCCACATCCACGGCTGGGGTCCCTGAGGGGTCAAAAGGCCCAAGCCAGTCGGAGAAGCATTGATCACTCCAACGCCATGTTTCTGCAGATTTATTGACAACACAATGTAGTAGTTGTTATATTAGCCATTTACACGAACAAAAACAGTTTTTTGTTCGCCTACAAGTACTATGTAAGACTCTACATAGTATATGTACGTAGTTGTGTTCGCCTGGGGCTGAAGAACACAAAAAACGAGACCACATGGTGAATAGATGCTGAGAGAAGAGAACACACGAAAGAGGCGAACAGATTCCCTGTACTTGAACATTTTGTTCTTTATGTTCGTCAGTGTTCGCTCTTCTCAAAGGACATGGTGATTTCGAACGAAAGGTCAGTAATACAGTGTACTTATGCGTGGTTGTGTAAATGTTGTTCTTACTTCAAACAGTGGCAAGTAATCCAGAAGTGAGTTATTCTGCATTGTAGCTCGACAGAATGTCAACACTGTGTCGATCTGTACTGTACTTTTCTCTAAGATTTCCCTAAAACACGGAACTAGTGTACTTATCATGTATGTATCAATCTCGTGGTTTACGCTAATTTTGATAGCTGATATCCAGTAATACCAATATATCTGCATTTTCCTGCCGTTTTTGCTTTTTCTAATGCAGGCAATGTTTCGGTTAGAATGATTTCCGGGGAAGGTGCAAAATCCAAGTCATGAATCTGCAACAAAACACAATCTCTAGACGAAACAATGCAGCTTTTACCTGAAGCACATCAACGCAACAAAGCCTAAGTCGTGTTAAAGCCTCGTCCACAGTTTTTAGAACAGTTTCGGCTCGAAAATCAAACATTTTGTCGGCCGCCAGTTCGTATCGCCCAACTTTCGTGGCTATGTAATAGCAGTTTCTAGGCAGACTTTGAATTGCCTAAAAGTCAAAGTTAAATTAGGTACTGTTGACACAAAAAGTATATACGTATGACACTTGTCCCTCAGTCTAGGTATTATATGCCTATGTAGGTTTAAAAAATAGGTGGGGCAGTGATCAGCAATTAAGGAAGATCAACCTTGCCGATTTCTTTTTCAGATTTTCCTTGTCCATACCAATAGGCAGTGTCTATATAGTTGACCCCGTTTTTCAGTGCAGCTTCGATTATTTCTCGAGGCGACTCACTGTTTCCATAAACTCCACCAAAGGGTGCTCCACCTGTAATTTTAGCATAGCGATTGCACGGTGTTTTATTTGAGAACATTACCAAGACTGAATTTTGAAACAAACATATCCGTTTTTCCCAGCTTACGGTAGGTTGTTTTTCTGAGACTCGTGTCGTGATGAAAACCCTAGAAATATACAATACAGTAATACAAATACATGATCCTCCTAGTTTTCATTTTAACCAGCTATTCATTGTACGCAGTCAGTTTGAATAGAAAATCAACCACGTTTGAACTTGCGACCACTAAATTGCGCAATTAATCAACGCGACTGTTTAAACCGCATTTCTCTAAGTCTTCATGAAATCAAGTATGGTTCTTTGCGTAAATTATCGCATCCGGTCATGCTATCGTCGTTTTAGCATACATGTTTTTTATAGCCTGAATTAGCGCGAATTATTCAAATCTAGAGCCCATAACTAAAAGTGGTACCAAGTGTGCCACTTCAAAAGTTCTGCGCAGGTGGGTGGTTCTTAATCGCGTTTTTCTAATTTTTCATAAAATCAAATGCGCTTTTTTCGCAAATGCGGTTATGCTATCGGCCGTTTTAGCGAATTCTGGTTGTCGTAGCGCGAATTATTAAAAATGGCTGCCCATACAACAAAAAGAAAGGGGGTCTCGGCAGTGAAGAGAGTTTACTAAAGATGCGCACACAGAAAATGATTAAATAGAGACAAGGCGGTATTTATACAAATCTTTCAATACCTCTTCCTCTTCCTTCCTGCTCTTTAGCAGTGGGATACTCCTAGTCCGAAAGGGCAAAAAGTTACAACAACAACAATACCTAGTA
>JASANB010005961.1:0-11285 GCA_030248155.1 Sabatieria punctata | reverse complement strand
GTGCAGAGACAATTAAGCCAAACGAGCAAACAGACAGCAATTGTTGTCAGTACAGTTTCTATTTTCTATGTAAAGACTGCTCACATCTGCAATCAGTCTGTCCAGAACTGAAGCAAATGTAGTTTAGGTACATTGTAAATGTGACTCAAGTGAAGTACAATGTAGCTGCAAGAATGAATAAAAGAGTAGCAAGAATGTGCTACTTAGCGGCCGACCGAGTGTCCATTCTCATTCTTCTCCTATTCATCGTCCTATTCAACCTCTTTCTCCTCTTCATCTTACTGCTATTACCTTGCTTACCTCAATACATATTTAAACATCCTAACATTTGCCATCTGTATATGTAGATAATGTTGGTAGAGGGTTAGGTGTAGCTGGCTGGGGGGGGAGGGGAACCAGGGAAGGTCAGAGAAGGGGTGGGTGGTTAACGTCGGAAAACGTCGCAGGGCGTGGTGAAATGATGACAATCGATGACAAGGGGGAGGGGGGTCGGAAAATGGCCAAAAATCGATGACGTCATTTTTGCACGCCCCCTAGGGATTTTTTTATATTTGGAAATCAGCATACATGTAACAGCTCCGGGCCGACCTGGGGGAGGGGGGTAGGGGGGTTTCGCCCAGAGGGGGTCCCAAATTTAAAAAAGCTCCAAAACGCTTGGAAATGCGTTTTTAGCACGTTTTTTCAGTAAGGACGCTAAAAATCACTATTTTAGCTGCCAAATAGCGTTTTAGAGCTAAAAACAAGCAAAAAATGACAAAAAGGGCTTCCAAAACTACCGATTTCTCTTAAATATCAGTAGTGGAAACTCCAAATTCGGTTCCCAAAGGCGTTTCAAGCGAATTTTAGGCTAAAAATTAGTGATTTCTGAGCCAGTTTGTTAGTACTGGGAGCCACTACTAAAACTTGTACAATTGTATTCTTTGGGTCGGGTCGGGGGTCCCTTAACCTGTCTCGGGGGGAGTGAGGGTGGGTTTCGCCTTGCCAGGTAACCCCCCAAACCCCGCTAGTACATGTATGGAAATCAGGCCCTCCGGAGCGTGCCCAATACTGATGCGCCTGTAGGGGTACTTTTATGTATATGTGGTAAAACAGGCCCCCGGAGCGTTCCCTATGCTGAAGTAGTGATCATAAGACTCGTCAGGCGAAGGGCCTTCAAATGATATATGTATAACAGGCAACCATATTTTGACGATTTTGAAATTTTGGAATTTTGCCAAAAAAATAATCGATATTTATGGATAAAACTTGTTAATTTATAATTAATTATTTTGATTTTGAGCCGCAAAATCATTGACCAGCTTAGCCCAAGCTGCAGCATTACCTCTGTCATGCGCAGGACCTTTGAACGCGCCGACAATCACTGCGTTGTGCTTCTCATAGCAATGATCAGAGGTTTGCACATGTTACCGACGGTCCAATTACAGGGTTCGTGCGGGACCTGGAAAGTCAGGGAGTCATGGAAAAGTCAAGGAATTTAAAAAGTCAGGGAATTTGGTGTCTGGTCACGGAAAATTTTGATAACGGCAGAAACATCTCGCCGCCAAATGGTCCTGTCAGGACTTTTACACAACACCATTTTGAAGATCGGTGTTCTGACTACTACTTAAACCGGAAATTTACCCTGTGAAAACCGTTTAAAATCGTTTTAAAGCCAATTTTTAAAATTTTCTCAGATTGGTTGGCTGCAGTTTCCTGACCCTGGTTGGTCAGGCAATTATTACTTTGGTCATGGATAAGTCAGGGAAAGGTCAGGGGATTTTGTTATACAAAAGCCGCACAAACCCTGAATTAGTTGTCCCACCAAAGCAGCTTGAGCAATTGGTGTCATTTCAGAGCCAACTTCAGTAGAGGATGCCATTTTTGGGTAAAAACGCGACAAGAAACCAATAAGAACAGACGCAAAAACAAGCTCGAGTCGGACCTTCAAAAATTTAACACCCCGACTGACTAAAGGGCCCTTTGGATTCTACCTGAAAGTCGCTTTAGAGTTGCCTCTTCACAATTTGAAAGGGCCTTCAGAGAGCCGTTTCTGACTCTGAAGGGCCGTTTGAAGGGTCTTCAAACGTAAAATTTTGTAAAAGTGGTCCGATCCATTCCTAGATTTTCTGTAAACAGCAGCCAGCATCTTTTTTATCAGCATAAAACCTTTGCGGAACGACGTGTTTGATGTTTGGTTATTTGAATTTCGTCGATCCAATGATGGTTCCTGCGGTTGCTTACTGTAGCTTAGCATTTTTTTACCGAATTCCGTTTTCAAAAAAGAAATATTTTTCTACCCCTTTTGGGCCTTGTAGCTTGGCTGGAACCCCGATACACTAACTTATTTGAGCCCAAAATGGCTAAATTTTAACATTTGCTCACTTACCATGTAAAAACTTTCAAAACTCATTTCTAGTTCGTGTGATCCCCGTCCCGTCCCAGGAATGGCCAAAGCACGTTCGCGCGGCGCGGAATAGAAAATACAAAAGCACAGCCAAAAAGTGGTCCAAAAACGGTTTTTATTCACACCTTTATAGTAGATTTTAAACAATCAAGTTGGTTGCACCTTCGTAACTCGCGCCATAAAAAATCAACCACCGCTGGGACGGCGACCAAGTTATAAACACTAATTTACGCGATTTGACCCACGCCCACGCGACTGTTTTGAACCCGCATTTCTCCAATTCTTCATGAAATTAAGTGCGGTTTTTTCATAAATAATCGCATCCGGTCATGTCATCGGCGGCTTCAGCATAGCTAAAGCCCCAATTTTTATGTCCCAACTATTATTAGTAAGAAAAAAATTGAGAAGGAAACTCTCAGTTAAGGAAGGAGAACGATTTTCAGGAGCCCATATCTCAGAACTGGAGCGTGTAATCCACAAGTCCTTTGCATGTTTATGTTAACCCATTAATATGTGTTAGTGTACCAAACTACAGGTCTCTAGCTCTACACCCAACTTTCTATTTTTGGGTCTGAATACTGAAACTCGATTGGTCCAGAGAACGACTCTTAAAGGCCGATTCGTTTTTGACGGTGAATTTTTGCAGAGAAGATGGCTGTGTATTGCGCAGTGGTGCGTGTAGAGCGTAGGTCAATGTCACACAGACAGTTGTGCCGGAGCGGGGCAGAGGAGTGAGTGAGCGTTTAGTCAAACAGCGGCCCTGGTCGCTTCCTGCCCGTTCAGCCATTCTGGGCCGTCCATTGTTTACCCAGAACACTGATGACCTCTAGATGGCCCTCCCCTGGCTCTATTTTGGCTCCCACCTTGGCACCCTGCCGGCCGGACTTTCGGTGCTCTGATTTTGCCGTTAGTTAGGTTTGCTAGTCGAGCTAGTAAATCAGTTAGGCCGTGTCAATTTTTGGCGCATGCGTCTCGTTTGTTTTGGGGCTGCGTAGGAGTTGAGCGGCCGGCCGACTGACTGGACTGACTGACTGGCTGGTGTGATGACAGTGCTGCGTGAGTCAAAAATACACTCTTGAGGCTACTCTTCTATTGATAGTGGCCGTGAGAAAAAGAGCGCACTCGAGATGCCCTTAGGTGACCGCCAGCCCCCTCCACAATCTGTCGCAGTATGCGGCTATATCTGATGGCG
The DNA here is from genome assembly GCA_030248155.1 of Sabatieria punctata. Lineage (NCBI taxonomy): Eukaryota > Metazoa > Nematoda > Chromadorea > Araeolaimida > Comesomatidae > Sabatieria > Sabatieria punctata. Next base: position 7,710 of record JASANB010005961.1, on the reverse strand, counting down.
GTTTGGCTCCCAATAATTACTCTTCGAACCAGTATTCGCAGCTGGTGCTGAGGTCGGCTCTCTCTAACTGTATGTTGTGTCGCCTGCGCTGCACGTTGCAATTGGATTCGGCTCAAAATTGTCGGGTTTCGCGCATTTGTGTCAGCGCTCCAGCGGGAACGTTGAGGCGTCTTTGTTGTAGAGGCCCGACACAGTATTCGCCGCCACTCCTAAGCCTGGCTGTGTTTCAGCTCTGGAGGACTTGAGGAAAATGGTTTACACTGCCCTAATGATGCTCCGTTGGACCAATTATTACTAGCCGCGCTGCAAACATGGAAAAATCGGCCCTGCTTCGACGCGGGGTCAAGGGGTTTGGCTTCACTCTGGCCGGCCAGTGTCCCTGTTACCTGAACAATGTACATCCTGGAGGAGTGGCTAGTCAGGCCGGACTGAGGGTTTTTTGCATCCTGTTTTCCAGCGTTCAAGTAACCCAGTTAATTATAGGTTGGCGACGTTCTACTGCAAATCGGCTCGCAGGATGTATCGCGTTTGCCGCACGCAAAAATCGTCGAGTTGCTAGCCGACGCAGGGGACACGTTGACACTCAAGGTTAAGGTAACAAGTTATAAATCTTATCGGCCGTGTTTCTCCGACCTTCTGTCACCTTTACTACCACTTGTTTCTCGCCCTCGCTGCCATTTTCTTTTCTTCTCTACGTTTGCCGCTCCCAGCCTAGCTCCCCACTGCGAAAATGTCTCGCTTATCCGCTAATTTTTTGATGGTGGCTGATTAAGTTGGCCGGCCATCATACCTAAGACAAATTGATCTTAATTAATAACCTGCTAAGGACCTGAAGAAAGCTTCGGCCAGTTTAGCTCGTCTCAAATCGCTCGAAAACTTTGAACCGGTTATTTGTTAAGACGAAAAATGAGTAGATTCGCAAAGACCTAATGGTGGCCAACTATCCTAACTCTTCGGGTTGTAGAGTTCAACTGTTTTTATTTATCTGTACCCTGTCGGGAAGGAGAACTACAGTTAGGTGTAGACAAGTTCTATTCACCCCAGGCCTCTTCCGACCCTTTTATGAAATGACCTGAACCGAGATAACTCGGTTACGGTCGGGCGCAAAGTTTGGACAATTTACAATCAGACAGATAGATCAGTCACCGGTTTTTCAGTCAGCCATGGCGGAAGACTTCAATCAAACTGAGAGCTCTCTGGACAGCGACAGTCAGGTCTGGCGGCAGCACAGACAACGCGTGCAGTCTCAGATCGTGGCCGGTAGTAGTATGAAGCGTCGCCAAACTCTCAAGGTATTACCGCTCTGGTGTCTGTTTAATTAGTCTGTTTCTTATTAGAAATGCGCCGGCGGTGTGCTGTCCGAGTGGCCAGTGTCCAGCACCGACGACCACCGGTCAGTAAATTATCGGGTGTCGTCGGTGTCGCGTCCAAAAAGACGTTGTCACGGCTGCTGTACGCGGCCCGGCGCCAAGACCAAAAGAGGCGCAACCGGTTGTCCAACACATGGCCCCAAGTGTGCTCAGCGCCCTTCCGACATTCGAGCCGGCAGTTTACGACAGTTGAATGGAGGTGAGCGCTGGCTTCCGGTGCTTTCTTCGGCTGTAAACTTTCGCTACTCTCCTTTGTGCTACCACTCCATAAAGGTCTGTCACCGGCTTTACAGCTGTTGCCGCGCCCGCCAGCAGACGTGCAGCTCGACAGCCATCCAAAAGCCGCCGCTCTGCTATTGCTGTTGCTGGCAAGTTGGACCGCAGTGCCAGCGAACCCGACTTTCATGCGCCCAGTCAGCCCTCGATCTCGCTCATTGCTCACGCCTCCTGTGACAGCAGCGAAGAAGAGCAACCCGACTCCTACAGGTTAATGATTGTTAGACTTAGGCAAACGTAGTTTTGCGATAGAACACGGGCTTTCTTTCTTCCTACAGTGGTAACGGTTTGTTTTCAGTAGTAGTTCTTGCGACCAGTCGTCGGGGGAAGAGCGCTCGTTCTCCAAAGAATCGCCGGAAACCATGATGCTCTTTCAAGCTGTTCTGGTCTACATTGGTGCCGTTCCGGTTCCGCATCTCTATTTGACCCGACGTCACGTCATTCGCTGTGCCGTCGAAAGTCTGAGAGCCCAACGCGCCAAAGCTCGCACTGTTCAAATTCAAATATACGCTGATCAGGTGTGGTGCCCAGGTTTTTTGCTATAACCAACTCAGCATGCCTGGTACAGATAGACATGGGTTGGTATTTCGGCTGAAGGAGTTTGGACTCGAAATAGGGGTAGCAGCAGCGCCAATAAAATTTCGGACATGCACGTTTTCGACATTTTTTCTCTAAACCAAGCTCGCTTCTAATTTTAAGCAGTTCTAATAATGTATCGAATAATTGACAACCAACAACAGAGTACGTTGTCCTTATCTGTTGCAATGTCATACGGTACTTTAAATTATAGGCCTACATGCGCCGAAAGTATGGGATGGGGTGAGTGTGACAAAAATTTTCAATTTGGGGTAGGCATTTCTGTCAAAATTTTCGGCTGGGGATAGAAGGCCAGTCAAAATTAATAATGCTGGGAAGGGCTTTATAAACATGTTTGGTTCAATTTTGTGACGTTGTACGAACGAACTTAGCATTTCACAAAAATTTTATGGAGCGATGATAGACAAATTTTTATCCTTTCAAACATTTTGATTGAAGCAACTTAGCATTTCAGAATAGATAATTTGTTTTGAGACGCATGTATGGTATATGCAGTACTAGATGTAAAGGCAACTAAAAGTTCGATCGTAAGGTCATCGTTGATTAACGCAAATTTCTGACTGATTTACTTGTAGCAGTCAGACATGGGCAAGGGGACTGAGTGGGTTTACCCTCTCAGGCTCTGACCTGCCCCCCTTCAGCCGGCCGCTATACCCTTCAGGAATTTTTTGAAGAAGTTTGTATTGAAAATTATGATAAAGAAGTGTGCCTAGATTAGGTGTAAATGAACTTAGAATAGCTTATTTTAACGTATTTTAACAAAAAATAGTAAGAAAACCTTGATTTTAGCCAAAAAGCGGACTTTTCGGCTTTACCCTCAACGCCCTTTCAACCGCTACTACCACCTCAGCCCCCTCAGGATTTGAAAATTTATCAGCCCTCAGCTCAGCCGAAGCGTAGCCTATATCTAGTAGCAGTGTGTTGTTCATGGAGTGGGAGCGGTCAATGTAGCGATTGTCGGTTTAGATAGTGGTGACGAACTCGCGAGGAGCGGTCACTCACCGCTTTGCCACTAGTTCGGTGGTATTTTCTGGCGCCTGCGCTGAGAACAAACAGTTCTTCGGAATCTGCACCACCGTCGGCGACGACTCTCGACCTCCGTCGATTGATTCCTCTCCGGACAGTGTCGACGGAACTGCAATATGTCACGTATTTGCCGCTGATCCCCAGCTCAACCTCCACACCTTCCATTACTACTATGCCAAGAAGTTCGGAATTCGTTGCAGGTGCCTTAACGTTTCGCCTCTAATTTTAACTGGCTCAAAGCAGGTTTATCGGTAAGATAGGCGGAGATTATCTCAATGGCGTTTCTAAAAAAATAAGCAATCATAGAAATTTGACCAAAAAACTAGATTGGAGGTACAATGGCTCAGAACGATGTTTTACAGTCAGGCATTTAACGAAGTTTATGGTACTGGACTGGTACTAAAATATGGTGCCGGTACCATATACTGTATGTTGCTACTAGGCATACATGTAACAGGGGGGTCTGCCCCCACCCGACTTAGGCCAGACCCCCCCGGATGGGGACCCCCCAGACGATTTCGCCGCCCCCCCGCCCTCCGATTTTTCTGGCAAGTAAATTTTTGAGCAAATTTTTGCAATTTTTTTACAATTTCAGACACAAAAATTGCCAAAATCGCCTGCAAAACAGCACTTTTTAGCTGTATTTCAGCCCAAATTAGCGATTTTTGGCGATTTTTAGCCCAAAAATTGCGATTTGTTCGATTTTTGAGCGTTTTTTAGTGCCCTACCCCCTCCCCCTAAATTTTGGCTCAGACCCCCCCCCCCCGGCCGGCGCCAGACCCCCCCAACCCCCCTCCCCCATCGGCGGATGACCTGTTACATGTATGCTACTAGGCTAGGTACCGCTAACTTAAACGGCGTTATGTGCCTGACTATGCATTTAACATCCGCCGAATGGGGAGGGGTTGGGCACTAAAAACGCTCAAAATGGCCAAAAATCGTAATTTCTCGTCTGAAATTCTAAAAAATCGCAGCTCAAAAATGACTTCCCAGAAAATCGGAAGGGCCGGAAAAAATCGTCTCTGGGCCGATTTAGGGCATCTGACCTATGTTTTGTGAGGGCAGACCCCCGCCCCCTTGTTATACATATATGTGCCAGACTGTCTTATTTAAGAGCCGGTCTCTGACAGCGTCGACCCTGTCTCCCATGCCCTATTGAGAGTTGAAATTTTGACTTTCACCGATTCCGCCCAAATTTGGTGTGGTAGTAGCATCTGATGAGTTATACTGGACCTGCAAAGATTAGTTCGATTCAACGCTCCAGAGTGGAATAATGCGCTCCGGAAATTTTCGCTCCTTAACTATGGGACGAAAAATTTGGAGCTTATTTTCTCGGGAATTAGTGCGAGTTGTGAACTGATATTTGGGGATTTTACTAGTTGCTTGTATGTCTCTGAAACACACTACTTACATCTACAAATTTCGGAAAAAAATTTTTTTCGACCCCCTTTGACCCCATAAAACCCCCCAAAATACCCCCCCTGCCTGCGCTTTTTTATTTCAGAACTTTGTAGCGCTATTATTTCTGCATTTATTGGTGTAGCCAAATTGGGCATTTGGGCTGCGGAACAACGTCATTTTTGGCCTCAAAGAAATTTTATCCAGTCAGAAAACTGTACAGGTTGACCCAAAAAAACCGGAATTTACTTCCAGCCTTTGATTGAGAGGTCGGATCTTTTAGGTTTCGGTCTCATTTGAAAGAGCGCGCCCTGGCCGATCGAACAGTTGGTCGCCAGCCAAAAACAAACCACACAGTCCGGTGCTGAAAGAGTCTATATTCAGCACGTTCAGCACCTAGCGCTTTTCTTCTCTTTTTGAGTTTTTATGAGCCAGTTCGCGAGAGAATCGACCATGTATGTATGTATGTATGTATGTATGTATGTATGTATGTATGTATGTATGTATGTATGTATGTATGTATGTATGTATGTATGTATGTATGTATGTATGTATGTATGTATGTATGTATGTATGTATGTATGTATGTATGTATGTATGTATGTATGTATGTATGTATGTATGTATGTATGTATGTATGTATGTATTACGAATCTGGCTGGGCTCTGTGTGAGTCTGCACTGAACATTGGGTTCAACTGGAACCAAATGTCCTGGTTAGATGAAAAGTTTTATGAAGGTCGTGCACAACCAATGAAGCATAATTCCGGGACATTGGCAAAAGAAATGCCTTATGTTCTGGATTATACTGGTAAGTACATGCAACTATAGCAGATGAATCTAGCCTGCCACTATAGACAGTAGATGGTTCATAATTAGTAATCGTGTTTATGTTTCAGATAGCTCCGCACTTGGTTTCCAGCCAGATGAGTACCTCACAGAGCGCCGGCACAGTTGGTGTAGTGGTTTAGGCCGCATAGCCACTGTGCGCGATGTCGTGCGCTCATCGTCGGCGCGGCAAGTTTCTTGCCGCAAAGAGTTGGTCGTCGGCATAAAGCTCCACCCAGGCCACCGAAAGCTGGTTACAGCGAGTAGGTAAAATGGGAACCAACTGGATCTGCCATTGCACCGAAGCCGCTCCACAAAGCATGCCGCGTTGGGAAAAAGAAAGATCTACATACGATGTCAGAAGCTGTCTGAGAAACCAACTATGCCGGGAGCCCTCGGCCGTCGGTAGCTGTCAGCATCATGGCATCGACACGCCGGCTGCCCTCCTGGTGACCGGCACCCAGCAGCATGGCTAGGAGTGGCTGGCAGTGAAAGAAGGGCAACGCCCGAGATGACGAATCACGGGGAAGCGAAATGTACCTCGAGTCTGCTCGCAGGCCGTAAGGCCCCTGCACATCGGATCAGATCGGATCGGCTGTCTGAGCTACCAACAATGCTGGGAGCCCTCTGGCATATGGGGCACCGGCGGCCGCCGGGAGCTGTCAGCATCATGGCATCGACATGCCGGCCGCCCTCCTGGTGGGATGGGAGTGGCTGGCAGTGAAAGAAGGGCCACGTCCGAGATGATGAATCAGCGAAATGGACCTTGAGTCTGATCGTAGGCCATAAGGTCCCCCACAAATCGGATCGGATCGGTACCTCACAGAGCAGCAAATTATGTCATTATTTTCCTGAAAAGCTCGCAATGGTGGCAGGGGAACCAGGCCAAAAGGCCCTGCACAAAAGCGACAGCGAACTGAAAGTAATAGCAACCCAGTATTTGTTCAATAAATTGCTAGTCCATCATCGTTTAGTTGGCCATTGTGTTTTAGTCCATGAGGATGAAGATGAACTTTATGTTGAACAGCCCCAAGATACTGATGACTACATTTTTGTACAGCGCGATGAATACATAAACGATGAGAACTTCAAAACCGTTGAGGATGAACTGTGGAGACAACAGAGACGGATGATCTGCTTGACTGATCTTTTAGACCTTATAGACCTTCTTGGGTTTGCTCTTTTGTCTGTGTTGGTCTGTGACCTTTCAGTTTCTAATGAATGGAAAAATTGCGTAATACATACATACATACATACATACATACAATACATACATACATACATACATACATACACAAACTACATACATACATACCATACATATATATTCCCATATATATATCCCATATATACCCATGCATTATGTGTAAGCACAATACACACACACATACATGACATACATACATACATACATACATACATACATACATACATACATACATACATACATACATACATACATACATACATACATACATACGTGGTCGATTCTCTCGCGAACTGGCTCTTAAAAACTCAAAAAGAGAAGAAAAGCGCTAGGTGCTGAACGTGCTGAATATAGACTCTTTCAGCACCGGACTGTGTGGTTTGTTTTTGGCTGGCGACCAACTGTTCGATCGGCCAGGGCGCGCTCTTTCAAATGAGACCGAAACCTAAAAGATCCGACCTCTCAATCAAAGGCTGGAAGTAAATTCCGGTTTTTTTTGGGTCAACCTGTACAGTTTTCTGACTGGATAAAATTTCTTTGAGGCCAAAAATGACGTTGTTCCGCAGCCCAAATGCCCAATTTGGCTACACCAATAAATGCAGAAATAATAGCGCTACAAAGTTCTGAAATAAAAAAGCGCAGGCAGGGGGGGGTATTTTGGGGGGTTTTATGGGGTCAAAGGGGGTCGAAAAAAATTTTTTTCCGAAATTTGTAGATGTAAGTAGTGTGTTTCAGAGACATACAAGCAACTAGTAAAATCCCCAAATATCAGTTCACAACTCGCACTAATTCCCGAGAAAATAAGCTCCAAATTTTTCGTCCCATAGTTAAGGAGCGAAAATTTCCAGAGCGCATTATTCCACTCTGGAGCGTTGAATCGAACTAATCTTTGCAGGTCCAGTATAACTCATCAGATGCTACTACCACACCAAATTTGGGCGGAATCGGTGAAAGTCAAAATTTCAACTCTCAATACCAAGGGTCGATCGGCCCAGAGACCGGCTCTTAA
>JASANB010005960.1:0-61439 GCA_030248155.1 Sabatieria punctata | reverse complement strand
TGAAAAACTACCGGAGTTTTCCACTTATAAGACCTGGTCTTATAACTGGAAAATGCCCAAATTTAGGGTCACTTTTTGGCGCCCTTTTGAAGACCATGGTCTTCTAACTGGAAAATGTTACTTCACTGCAAAAAAGGATTTTTGGCCAATAGTTGAATTTGTTTTTCACTTAGATGGCTGTTCCAGACATGCCTGACCAGTTTACGCTTGACATTAAAACTTTACTTGAAATTACAAAAAGAAAGTTTGTGATGAAGCATAGCAGGTACTGTATTGCGTTCAAAACAAAAATCAGAATAATGTTTTATCTATATTATGTACTAATGCCTTTGTTTTCTCACGATGGACAACTTTTGTTCACTTTAAAAAGTTATTTGTGTGCTAAAATCGGTCAATTAAACTAAGACCATGGTATTTTAACTGGAAAATGGGTGTCTATGAACCAAGTTTTCTGACCACCTATTAGAAGACCATGGTCTTATAACTGGAAACAAAAACCTATTTAAAGACCATGGTCTTCTAACTATGGTGGTCTTATAAGCGGAAATCTCCGGTAGGTAATACTAGGTAAACCTAAAACGCTCAAAATCAAGTCAAAATATTATTTTTGTTTCGATAAAACAATGGTCAAGTTAGTGGAGTTAAAATTTACGAAATATGACACATTTCAAGTAAATATTTGTATTTTATCGATCAAATAAGTCAGAAATTCATTCTCTGGGCCACTGTAATTGTGGGAAAGCCGGAAATTTGAAGGTTTGCTGACTTAAAAAGCCACGTAAAACTGAAAATATCAAACTAGGTAAACTTATTTTACCTATAAGTACCTAGTTATGTGAATTTAAAACTAGGTAAAGTAAAACTAGGTAAAATAGAGTAACCAGCAACTAGGTAAAGTAAATCTAGGTACTTTTCCCGAATATTAACTAGGTAATACTAGGTATACCTAGTTACCTAGTTACCTAGATAAAAAGTGCACCACACTGAGCTGGACACCCAGCCGCAGCTCCTAACATTTAGGCGTAGAGCGTGTGATATGGATGTGATACAATGTACGTAGGTAGTCCGCGGCCCAGCCGCATGTAAATTATGCTGCCAGTTACGTTGCCTATGCAGCATGGCCCAGTTGCTGCCTTATCTCTAGTCAGTGCGTGCCTGTAGCAGGGTCTGCAATTGGCCATTTTTAGATACAAATACAGATACAAAAGTTATGCTAAAAAGCATTGCCGAAAATATACCCTTTTTCGCATTTTCTCAATGTTGTCCAAACTCCGACATAATGAGGGAACCGTTTTGCTCCTTCCCCGAATGCTATGCTACCAAAACAATTTAGTATGGGCCGCGCTACCCAATAACCACATTGAAAAGCGCAAACGCGCTTCCCTTAATACTGTAGTTTCCAATCGCTATAATATCTCGTCAACCAATACTGTATCCTCCTGTTTATAGTTTTCCTTTTAACTAAAAAAAGACTCCACAAATAGAAAATTCGGAATGCCTGCAAAGCTTTGATGTATACCCATACATGTAACAGCTCCGGGCCGACCTGGGGGGAGGGGGCAGGGGGGTTTTCCTCAGGTGGGTGGTCGAGGGGGGTTCGTCCAGGTGTGGGGTCCCAAATTTCGAAAAGCTCCAAAACGCCTAGAAATGCGTTTTTAGTAGAGTGCGAACTGGTATTGGGTATTGGGTATTGGGTATTGGGTGTATTGGGGTGTTTTCCAGGTATTGGGTATTGGGTATTGGGTATTGGGGTTTTTACCCCCCAATACCCAATACTAATTGGGACAGGTAAAAATAGGGAAAAATCGATGTTGACCTGAAAAATTGATCTGAAAAAGTCGAAAAAGTTAGTCAATGATTCGGGTTAGGAAGCTGTTTTCGCGTTAGGCAGCCGTCCATAAACGACGTCATTCCAAAATCCCGATTTTTCGGAGCCCCCTCTCTCGAAAATCTAAAATATAAATGGTGACATTAGAAATGTACCAGTACCATCCCATGGCTATTGCGGTGGTGCACACAATTTCCGGCCGAATTACAAAAAAATTCGCCAGAAGAAACATAACTGAATTACGAAATATAAAGTACCAAAACTGTTTTAACAATTAAAATTCTGCAAAATTTACGCCCACAATGACTTCTAAATGCTTTCTGAAAAGTTAATTTTTCAAAATTTTCTTGCACTGCTTGGGCAGCGGCCCAACCAGGACTCTGAAAAATATTAATTGCGGTGCAAAAAATCTTGCAGAAAAATCAAAAAATCTTGCAAAAAATCAAAAAACGCAACTGGAATGTACCTGTCCAGTGAAATTGCAATTTTTGGCCCAGCTACGCAAGTATTGGGTATTGGGTATTGGGTATTGGGGTATTGGGGGTCTCAGGTATTGGTATTGGGTATTGGGTATTGGGGTATTGGGTTTTTTAGGTATTGTTCGCACTCTAGTTTTTAGCACGTTTTTTCAGTAAGGACGCCAAAAATCGCTATTTTAAGCTGCCAGCCAAATAGTGTTTTAAAGCTAAAAACAAGCAAAAAATGACAAAAAGAGCTTCCAAAAACACCGATTTTTCTTAAATATCAGCAGTGGAAACGCCAAATTCGGTTTCCAAAGGCTTTTCAAGTGAATTTTAGGCTAAAAATTAGTGATTTCTGACCCAGTTTGTTAATACTGGAGTCACTACTAGTACTTGTATTTTTTGGTCGGGGGGGGTCCCTTAACCTGCCTCCGGGGTGGGGGGTTTGGCCTTTCCAGCAGGGGGGTAACCCCCAACCCGCCGCGTCAGTGGCTCAGTGGGTAGCTCGCTGCCTCTGAGTCACGGCGGCCGCTGCATCCCTAGTGGTTGTAGTGGTTCATCCTCTCGGCGTGGCAAGTTTCTTGCTGCAAAGAGTTGGTCGTCGGCACAACGCTCCACCCAGGCCACCGAAAACTGGTTACAGTGAGTAGGTAAAATGGGAACCAACTGGATCTGCCGTTGCACCGAAAGCCGCTCCTAAAAGCATGCCGCGTTGGAGGGAAGATCAACGACGTCAGGAGCCGTCTGAGCAACCAGCAATAAGGCCAATACCGGTTTAGTGTCTGTCCGCCGGGCGGCCGCAGGGAGCTGTCAGCACCATGACGTCACCACGCCAGGCACTCTCTTAGTACCTGGCGCCCAACAGCATGGCTTGAGTGGCTTGGCAGTGAAAGAAGGGCAAAAACGTCCGAGATGACGATATAAGGGGTAACGAAATGGACCGTGCAGGTCTGATCGTAGGGCCGTACATTGTACGACCCCCCCCGCCAGATCGGATCGGATCGGAACCCCCAACCCCCCTAGTACATGTATGTGTATACCACCTTTATATATAACCCTGATAATTATCTCAAAAACACCGAAAACTACCATTTTCTTTCTTTGTCAGCTCCCCTCGACAGCATTTTTTCAATTGATAAGTACTCCAAAACGAATGAACGAATTTCACTCAAATCTTCACCAAAAGATAGAGAAAACTTCAATCTACAATGTCTCCAAATATTAGAGCAATCGGTCCAGAAATACAAAACTTATGCTAAAAAGCATAGCCCAAAAAATAGCGATTTTTGCATTTTCTTCAATTTTGTCCAAAATCCGACATAAACATCTTTAGAGCTTTCTGATCGCTGCCTGCTGTGTACCGTTGGAAAGAACAACCTTTTCTCATTCATAATATGCAATCCCCACCTTTGTACGTTTACTTTTACTACAGTTATGAGCTAAATACGGCAAAAAGTCAAAAAATATTTTTTTTCGAATTTTCGCCCAAAAATGTTAAAATCTTGTTTATATTGTGTCCTTACATCCTGACACAAATTTTGAGCCAAATCGCAAAACTTCTTACCCAGTTTATCACGTCCTGAACACAGGGTCTCATAACCAAGAAAAACCGACTCTTACTATTTTTCAATGTTTCATAACTTTTGATCCAGGAGTCGAAAAAACGTCTACGACCCTTAGTTTCAAACTACAATCATTCCTTAACAAAACCTAAAAGTCCCAGAGCTCCAGACCTTCCCCAGATCGCGCAACCCTCTTCCCCGCTTCAAAAATCAAAAAGTAAAAAAATTTCGAAAAAAGTGTCCAAAATTTGACCATTTTTAGTGCTTCAATCGGCCATAACTTTTGATCCCGGATTAGTATGCAATTCTACCACACGTAATATGAAACTACACACATTGCTTAACAAAACGTAACAGGTCCGATCCATGGGGACCTTTAACCCATTAGTTGGTTTTACTGGCAATTTTCAAAAATTAAAAAAATTTTCAACTCAAAAACGAAAAATAATATCCAAAAACCGACTGCACCAGTAGAAAATTCAGAATTTTTGCAAACTTTTGATGTATAACACGTTACTATGTTACCGCGAGAAGTACCTTAAAAACGCCGAAAACCACCATTTTGTTTTTTCGCCAGCCCCCCCCCTCCCTCGAGAGCATTTTTTCAAAAAAGCAGTGCTCGAAAACGAATCAACCAATTTTGCTCAAATCTTCACCAAAAGATAGAAAAAACTTCAAATTACAATGCCTGCAAATATTAGAGGAATCGGTCCACAAACACAAAAGTTGGGCTAAAAAGTATGACCGAAAAAATACCCTTTTTTGGCACTTTTTTTTCAAATTTGGTCAAACTCCGACATAATAAGAGAAGCGCATTTGCTCCCTCCTCGAATGCTATGAAAACAATTTTTAGTATGGACCGCGGTAACAATAACTACACCGGGAAAGCGCAAACGCGCTTCCCTTAATTAAAACTCGATGTTCGGCATGAAAAGCATGAAAGACACTGGTTTTGATCTTTGCAACTACTGACTGTACGTTTAAAGTCTGAATAGCTCAGTTTTAAACAAGTTTTGAAAACTTAGGCAACTTAGAAGCTCCAATATGCTTACAGCAGCTATCTAAACCTATCAAATCAAGAATTTTACCAAGATTACCCAGGTTTTAGAACGATTCTTGAACGACCTGAGACAATATTCATTAGTTATCTTGAACACAGCATTCTGAGCTTAGACCCGGGTCTTTATAACTGGAAAATGCCCCCTAACACACCCTGCTTTCTGACCATCTGCCATAAGAAGACCCGATCAGCAAACAGGGGGAATAAAAAAAACTGTGATCACGGGTCCGGTCAGGTGTTGATAGCTGTCAAAAATGATTTACAACCGGCTAGGCTAACCGATTGTCGCCGACCGGCCAACTGACCTGTGCCCTGCATTAGGCTTGATAAGAATAAGAACATACTGTACGCTCGGCATATTTATACCTACGAGGAAAAGTCGCGCGAGGAAAAAACGTGTAGTCACTTTGCCTCGATACAGCCCACAAAATCATGCTACAATTGTCTCTTTCAATTTTCAGAATGAAAACTGAAATAACAGCTGGCAGGGGACGCAACGTGACCATCAGAGACCAGACCAGAGTCTCCTCTACTCTAGACAGGAGCAACGCAACGGCCTACACTTGGCTTCTCTGGAGCAGACCAAATGACCGACACACTGATTTATCGTCTAAGCCCTACTAAACGCCGTATATGGTATCGGCACCCAATGTGGTGGTACCATATCGTCGCCACTATGGTAAAACGAGCCAAGTAACAGAAAGTCGAAATCGAGAAAATCGCCTTTTAAATATTTGTTACATTTTCGTGAATTAGCTTCAATATCAGTTTAAATATTTTTTACCTAAAATACAAGTACATAATTGGTGTGCAAAACATTCTGCATGTGTCACTTGTGTTAAATTAAGTCAGCTAACAGGAAAAGCACAAAGCACTTGGCTCATTTTACCAGGATCACGTGATGATGTCCGTGCACATGCCTCCGGTTACATGGTTGTATCTCCTGACACAGAGTCAATTTCGACTTCGTTCCTTCGCCAAAACGTTTTTAGGTGCTCTAGCTATAGTTTTTCACACTTAACTCCATTTTTTCCATTTTGTTACTTGGCTCGTTTACCATAGTGGCGACGATATAGAGGTGCCTCTAGTACCGTGGTTACCCTTCAATTTTCGTACAATGGTACCGGTACCCATGGTCAAGGGTACCATTATTATAGTACCACTACCACACTTCCCGAACGTGGAGATACCGTATATATTGCCACTAGCCTACTGTAGGCACTGGCGTTAAGTGCCTGACTGTACTGTAGTGCCCATACACCAGGGTTGTATATTTTTCCGAAAAAAACCTCGGCCTGTTTTTTTCCGGTTTTTTTTCCAAAATCGCGGACAAAAACTCCAGCTCAAGTTCTGAGTACTCTAGCCTGGTTTTATGATTCCTAACGCATTCTAGCGCCTTCCTGAGTCTTTTCAGAGCAGAAATACCCGTCTTAAGTAGATATAAATCACGAAACAGGCATGAAACAGTGCCTGATAGTACTGTGGGAAACATATATGCTTTATGTATATGTTTTAAAACATAAATATGTTTGTTTTTGGGAAAACATATATGTTTATGTTTCTCAATATGTTTGCATGTCAAATATGTTTTGTATTTATATGTTTTGAGGCCAATATGTTTCTGGAAACATATACATATTTTTGCTATAGGAATTCATGATTTTAAGACTGTTTGACAGAAAAGTTTTACAAAATCTGTCTTTCACTTAAACTTATTGAATCTGAGCATGATATCTAAAGTGTTGCAAACCGTTTTAAACAGGAAATTCAGAATCTCAAGTTTCAATTATCGAAAATTAAGACAAAATATAAGTGAATAAGCGACTTTTACACAAATATGTTTTATGTTTAAAAATATGTGCATATTCTATTTTCAGAAACATATAACTATACGTGTTATTTATATGTTTGATTGGCGAAAAACATATATGTATAGTTATATTAATATGTTTTAAAAATTTCGATATTTTACCCAGGCTACCTGATAGGCCCCAGCCCCATCAATAAACGCTATATGTAAATTTTCTTACAGCAGTTTGTCTTTTTGTTTAAAATTGCCAAATTTGGTCTTTTCTGTTGTTTTTCTAAGAGTTTAGAGTTAGTCTGGCCTATTGTACATCGCAAAAGTTAATTTTTTAACTGAAAAATGACATAAACTAGCAATTTTTAGCTTGAGTTTTTTCCACGATTTATGTTTTTTTCCGACCCTTAGGAAAAAAACCGGTTTTTTTCCGGAAAAAAACACCTCACATCCCTGCCATACACATATAACATCTGTCGACCGGGGAGGAGGAGCCACTAAAAACGCTCAAAATCGCATTTTTTGGCTAGAAATCGTCAAAAATCCCAAATTTGCGCTCAACCTGCTGTTTTACAGGCGATTTTGGCAATTTTTGCGCTTGAAATCGTGAAAAAATCGCAAAAATTGGCTCATGACTTGACAGAAAACGCAGGGCGGAGGAAAAATCGTCCAGCGGATCTGGTCTAAGTCGGTCCCTGTTACATGTACAGTGTAGGCTAATACAGTCAGGCAATTAACGCCGTTTATGGCACCGACGCCATATAACCTGCCGCTACCATAATATGGTGTCGGACGTTAAGTGCCTGACTGTAATAGCTGATGTGTTGTCATACATGTAACAGCTCCGGGCCGACCTGGGGGGAGGGGGGGGTTTCGCCCAGGTGGGGGGTCCCAAATTTCAAAAAGCTCCAAAACGCCTAGAAATGCGTTTTTAGCACGTTTTTTTCAGTAAGGACGCTAAAAATCGCTATTTTAAGCTGCCAAATAGCGTTTTAAAGCTAAAAACAAGCAAAAAATGACAAAAAGAGCTTCCAAAAACACCGATTTTTCTTAAATATCAGCAGTGGAAACGCCAAATTCGGTTTCCAAAGGCTTTTCAAGTGAATTTTAGGCTAAAAATTAGTGATTTCTGACCCAGCTTGTTAATACTGCAGCCACTAGCACCACTTGTATTTTTTGGTCGGGGGGAGGGGTCCCTTAACCTGTCTCGGGTGGGGGGGTGGCCTTTCCAGCAGGGGGGCGGGTAACCCCCCCCACCCCCCAAGTACAGTATGTGTGTTGTACTGCAGTAAAGTCCCGGGGTTACTCAGCTCTCAAATAGTCTCTCTCTCTCTCTCTCTCTCTCTCTCTCTCTCTCTCTCTCTCTCTCTCTCTCTCTCTCTCTCTCTCTCTCTCTCTCTCTCTCTCTCTCTCTCTCTCTCTCTCTCTCTCTCTCTCTCTCTCTCTCTCTCTCTCTCTCTCTCTCTCTCTCTCTCTCTCTCTCTCTCTCTCTCTCTCTCTCTCTCTCTCTCTCTCTCTCTCTCTCTCTCTCTCTCTCTCTCTCTCTCTCTCTCTCTCTCTCTCTCTCTCTCTCTCTCTCTCATAAAACCTGTGCGCTTGAAGTAAAGTCCCTGGTTTACTGAGCATTCAACTAGCAAAATAGAGTCTAGCTAGCCATAGAACGAGAAACGAGATAAACTACCGTAGCTCAAACTGCCCACAGAAACAGAGACAGATTCAGTGCAGCCGTCAATCACATAGCTTAGCCTAACAGCAACCAGTAAGTTGATAAGAAAGAGTGTGTTGTATTTATTGAATCAAATTTTGGCTTTATCGTCGGCCCCAATAAAATGCCAGGTGTGCACCGAATCCTCTAAGACTGCCGGTTGACCGGGCAACGGTTGATCTGCCACCAGTGCTTCGGCGTCCTGAGGCGATATCTTGCGGGCTGAGCCGGATACGGTAACGTTGTCGCTAAATCAGACACACTCACACTATAAATGTCGCCAGAAAATAGATAACACTTCTTATACAGGCCAGGCAGGCATTTAACGCCGTTTATGGTACCGACACCATATAATGGTACCGTCACCATACAGTATATGGTACCAGCACCATATATGGTACCGTCATCATATATGGTACCATGGTACCGGTACCTTAGGTAGTGGTACCATATATCGTCGCCACTATGGTAAAACGAGTCAAGTAACAAAATAACAAAATGCAAAAAATGGAGTTAAGTGCGAAAAACTATAGCTAAAGCTCCTAAAAACGTTTTGGCGAAGGAACGAAGTCGAAATTGGCTCTGTGTCACGAGATACAGCCATGTAACCAGAGGCATGTGCACGGACATCACCAGGTGATCCTGGTAAAATGAGCCAAGTGCTTTGTGCTTTTCCTGTTAGCTGACTTAATTTAACACAAGTGACACATGCAGAATGTTTAGCACACCAATTATGTACTTGTATTTTAGGTAAAAAATATTGAAGCTAATTCACGAAAATGTAACAAATATTTAAAAGGCGATTTTCTCGATTTCCACTTTCTGTTACTTGGCTCGTTTTACTATAGTGGCGACGATATCGTACCCCCACCTTCGGGGTCTGTGGTGATACCATATAAGTGCCGGTACCATATGGTACCACTACCTTCGGCACCGGTACCGGCACCTTATATGGTGCCGGTACCATAAAGGGCGTTAAGTGCCTGACTGTGTAAGTTGTATTAGAGCGTAGATTAGCGTTTCTGGTCCGAAATTACTATTTTTAAGGAAGCCTTAGCCACTTCCTAGAACCTTCCATATAAGGTGCTGGTACCATATGGCACCGGAACCAGACATGGGCAAAGGGGGTGGGGGGCTGAAGGGGGGTTGGCCCCCTCAAGCTCTGACCTACCCCCCTCAGCCGGTCGCTACCCTCCTCAGGAATTTTTTGGAAGAATTTTGTATAGAATATTATGATAAAAATATGCCTGGATTAGGTCTGTCTAAATGAGCTCAGAATAGCTTATCTTACCTTATTTTAGTGAAAAATAAGCCAAAAAACCTTGATTTTAGCAAAAAAAATAGGACTTTTTGGCTTAGCAGCCCTCAGCCCCCCTCAAGAATTGAAAATTCTACCCCCCTCAGCCGAAATACTGGCCCATGTCTGTCAGTAAGGACGCTAAAAAACGCATTTTAGGCTGTCAAATAGCGCTTTAGAGCTAAAAACAAGCAAGAGATGACAAAAAGGGTTTCCAAAAATCCCTATTTCTCTTAAATATAAGCAGTGGAAACGCCAAATTCGGTTTACAAAGGCTTTTCAAGCGAATTTTAGGCTACAAATTAGTGATTTCTCTTAAATATCAGCAGTGGAAACGCCAAATTCGGTTTCCAAAGGCTTTTGAAGCGAATTTTAGGCTACAAATTAGTGATTTCTCTTAAATATCAGCAGTGGAAACGCCAAATTCGGTTTCCAAAGGCTTTTGAAGCGAATTCTAGGCTACAAATTAGTGATTTCTCTTAAACATCAGCAGTGGAAACGCCAAATTCGGTTTCCAAAGGCTTTTGAAGCGAATTTTAGGCTACAAATTAGTGATTTCTCTTAAACATCAGCAGTGGAAACGCCAAATTCGGTTTCCAAAGGCATTTCAAGCGAATTTTAGGCTACAAATTAGTGATTTCTCTTAAATATCAGCAGTGGAAACGCCAAATTCGGTTTCCAAGAGCATTTCAAGCTAATTTTAGGCTACAAATTAGTGATTTCTGACCCAGTTTGTTAGTACTGGAGCCACTACTGGTACTTGTATTTTTGGGTCGGGGGCAGAACGGGTGGGGTTAGCTAAGGTTTGGTATTTCTACAATGGCTTAGTGGGTAACATCGAAACTCGAACCTTTTAGTTACAAGCACGAATAAATTCTGGGTACAAGTAAAGGTAAAACAGAGCTCACATGGCCATTTTAGTGGAATTATCTTTGATCAGCGCCTTCCAGAACTTATTCGTCTCATCTATCACTTTGTGCGCGTAAGCCTGAAACAAAGAGCGTCGAATACATTTTATCTGCACAACTATAGTTAGACGCTTACGTTAGTTATATAGTTATATACACTATAGTTAGACGACACACAGAACAGTTAGGGAGACACTTGTGTACCACAGAACACAAAGATAAGGGTACAAGATGGTAGCCAAACAAAAAGTAGTGCCTACCCTATTTTTATATTGCCCACCGAATGCAAATTGATTGGCGGGTTTGCCTGTGGGTATCTTGTAAATCCTGAACCATTCGTTAGTTGCCTGAACAGAAAGACCATTAGACACTGACTCTAAACAGACAAACTACAGCGAGGCACTTAATAACGCCGTTTATGGCACCGACACCGTACAAGGTGCCGGTACCATATATGGTACGGTACCTAGGGTGGTGGTACCATATATGGTGCCCCCACGTTCGGCGACTGTGGTTGTATTAAGGTACAGGCACCATGTGGTACTCCTACCTTTGCATTGATACCGGTACCGGTACCATATATGGTACCACTCCGTTCAGATTTCGTACCATATGGTAGCGGTATATGTGGCACCGGTACCTAGGGTAGTGGTACCATATATGGTGCCCCCACGTTCGGCGACTGTGGTTGTATTAAGGTACAGGCACCATGTGGTACTCCTACCTTTGCATTGATACCGGTACCGGTACCATATATGGTACCACTCCGTTCAGATTTCGTACCATATGGTAGCGGTATATGTGGCACCGGTACCTAGGGTAGTGGTACCATATATGGTGCCCCCACGTTCGGCGACTGTGGTTGTATTAAGGTACAGGCACCATGTGGTACTCCTACCTTTGCATTGATACCGGTACCGGTACCATATATGGTACCACTCCGTTCAGATTTCGTACCATATGGTAGCGGTATATGTGGCACCGGTACCTAGGGTAGTGGTACCATATATGGTGCCCCCACGTTCGGCGACTGTGGTTGTATTAAGGTACAGGCACCATGTGGTACTCCTACCTTTGCATTGATACCGGTACCGGTACCATATATGGTACCACTCCGTTCAGATTTCGTACCATATGGTAGCGGTATATGTGGCACCGGTACCTAGGGTAGTGGTACCATATATGGTGCCCCCACGTTCGGCGACTGTGGTTGTATTAAGGTACAGGCACCATGTGGTACTCCTACCTTTGCATTGATACCGGTACCGGTACCATATATGGTACCACTCCGTTCAGATTTGGTAGCGTATGGTAGCGGTATATGTGGCACCGGCACCCATGGCCATGGGTACCATACCACCACAGTCGCCGAACGTGGGGGTACCATTAGAGTTGTAAAAAAAATTTATTTTTGAAAGCCAAAAAAAGCTTTTTTTTATGAAAATTTTTCATTTCGAAATTTTTTTTTTCAAAATTTTTTCCTAGCATGAAATATAGCTTGTAGGAGATGCAAGGATGCATCAGAAGCAACTTTAAATACAAAAGCTGATACTTTGGTTCAAACATAGTGTTACAGCCTGAGAGTCGACATTCTACCTGCAGCATTGCTCACAGAGTGGCTGCTTGCTGCCCTTCAAAACCTATTTTTAGGCTTAGAATAGGCAAGAAATTGATAGAACTGCACTGCTAATGCATATCTGAGGCTAAATTCAGCGATTTTCCCCCAAAATTTCCATACTGTGAATAAAATAAAAAAATTTCGAAATGGGTCTTCAAAAAAAAAAGCCTTTTTTTTAAAAAAAAGAGCCTAACAACACTAGGTACCATACATGGTATGGTACCACTACCCTAGGTACCGGTACCATTATGGTGCGGGTGGGATAAAGGCGTTAAGTGCCTGTGAGTGAAGTAGGTTACCCTGAGGAGACCAGGCAGCTGTTTCTCAACATCGTCGATGTCGTTAATCTGAGCAGCCACCGGGTCTTTAATGTCCACTCCAATCAGTTTCCAGTCCGTTTCCCCTTCGTCGATCAGGGCAAGGGTTCCGACGATTTTCACCTAGACAACAGCTAAATACAACTGTCACACACATGGTACCGGTACCTTGTATGAAAGTCATACACGTACATCCAAAGGGGACAGGTAGTGTACAAAAAAAACGCTCAAAAACAGCATTTTTGGACTAAAAACCGTAACATATCGCTAATTTTGACTCAAATACAGCTAAAAGTGCTTTTTTACAGACGAATTTAGCGTCTAGAATTCTAAAAAAAACTGTAAAAATTTGCTGAAAGAAAAGCTACTTGCCAGAAGATCAGTATGGGTCGGACAAATCGACTGGGGGTCCCGATCGCGGGTATGAGATCAAGTCGGTCTAACAAAAAAAGTCGTCAGAATTTCGAAGTTGGGGTGGCGCCTGCCGGGGAGGGGGGTAACCCCCTCACCCCGCAGATGTAAGGCCGTAAGGGTGAAGAAGATGGTACCTGAACCACCTCTCCCCTCTTTTTAATGCGGGAGCCGATCTCGCAGACGTCGATCGGGTCGTTGTCGCCTTTGGCTTTGGTGTCGGCATCTTTGTGTTCTGGGTTTTCCCACGTCTACAACACTTACATTTATATGCACTACTCACTAAGTTGCAAGAATATTCTTGCTAGTAGGTTGGGATTAGCACCTAGATAGAAAGGCTGAATCCCTCTCACTCCACCAGACAGTTTAGCCACCATACGTGTTTCCTATCCAAAATTGTCTGCGTAAAAATTTTGAAAAATTAGCCCTCGAAATGGTTTAATAGAATGGCTACTACAGTCATGGCTCGTTAATCCGGACAGGATTTGCAGTCTCACCTTCAAAAAGTCATTGGTTAGTCCGGATTTCATTTATTAATGCAAAATCCATGAGTAAATTTTCAATTCAAACGTGAATTTTCAATGCTTTCTGTTAAGTCAAGTCAAGTCAGAACGGTATTCTTCGTTTTTACGGCTACATCAGCTGAGAACTATATGAAGAATGTTATATGCAATTCACAAAGCGCTGTATTTACAAGTTTTGGCCAGAAAACGGTCTTTTAGCTTTGATTCGTTAATCTGGACACACTCGGATTGTCCGGATTAACGAGACATGACTACTGTAAAGAGTGAGTGCGTTTAGGACCGGAGTTTTGCACCTTTAAGACCGGGTATTATAACCGGAAAATGCCTAAATTTGGGGTCACATTTTTGCACCATTTATAAGACCTGGGTCTTGTAGTAGGTGGAAAATCAATATTTTACAATTAAAACTCGATGTTCTGCATGAAAAGCATGAATACACTGGTTTTGATATTTGCAACAACTGACTGTACGTTTAAGTCTGAATAGCTCAGTTTTACACAAGTTTTGAAAACTTACGCAACTTAGAAGCTCCAATATGTTTACAGCAGCTATCTAAACCTATCAAATCAAGAATTTTACCAAGATTACGCAGGTTTTAGAACGATTCGTGAACGATCTGAGTTCAGAAACTCCATATTCATTAGTTAGCTTGTAAAAATATACACAGTCAAGAGTCAGAGCAAGTCGAATGCCATCGATATCTTGGTGTATTGATTGATCGCCGATTGTCGTTTGTTCAGCAAACTCAAAACGTCTGTGTACAGGCTAAGAGGGCTCTAGGAGCGCTTTTCAGACTCTTTAGAGGCGCTTGCCCATTTTATGTTTTGGAGCGTGTCTATTCAGGCGTTATTCTGCCGCAAATCTTGTACGCTATTGAAGTCTGGTTCCCATCTACGAAGAAATGGCGAACAAAGTTGGAAAATGTTCAATACTTCTTTCTCAAACAACATCAAAACAACTATGTTCGCACGTACTCGGAGCTTTTGAATGAGTACAATGCAGCTGCTAAGATCTCTGTTGTTCCTGTGTGCGTTTGTCTGTGCAACGTTCAATGCAATTGTTCTATCGGTTTTATTATGGTCAGAGATACTGTAGTAGAGATTGTATTCCAGTTGTTCCCGGTAGGAGAAGCCACAGAATGGGCCATGGTCAAGCGGTCGGACTGACTGTGCACAGAACGGTTACCACTGCCTCGACCTTCTTCCCCACTGCCTGCAAAATCTGGAACAGACTGCCTGCGGGCACCACCGAACTTGGTTACAGCAGCTTTTCTGCCTTTTTATGTAGTGAACCGTTTGCCCGCTTGTTGCAGCTGTTGTCTTACTCCTTCACTACTCATAATATTAAGTATTGTTGTCCTGCATTGTTTTATTAGTTTGTTTCCTGACTCCTACCGATTACTGTGCTATGCATGGTGTAGTTGTTTTATCCGGAGTAAACTTGTACTTGTACTTGTACACCATTCTGAGCTTAGACCCGGTCTTATAACTGGAAAATGTCCCCTGACAGACCCTGCTTTCTGACCACGGGTCTTATAACCGGAGGGGTCTTATAGGAGGAAAACTCGCTACCAGTAGGAGTGAAATAAACGGGACTCACTGTATCTGTATAAAACGGCCAATCGGCCCAGCTGCCCTTTAATCTTGAATAAACCAAAAAACAGTTAGGCACTTAACGCCGTTTATGGTACCGGTACCTAAGGTAGTGGTACCTACCATATAATGGTACCCCTACCTCTACCTTCACATTGGTAACGGTACCGGTACCATATAGTATCACTCTGTTCAGATTTCGTACCATATACCACCACAGTCGCCGAACGTGGGGGTACCATACCATATAAGGTGACGGTACCATATATGGTACCACCACCCTAGGCACCGGTACCATAAAAGGCGTTAAGTGCCTGACTGTAAGAAGTGGGTAGAAGTTGTAAGTGGGACTGTAAGAGTTACCTGAGGGAGGGCCCCGTAGTTCGGGGCCCCCCCCCCTTTCCTTTTTTTTTTCCCCCCCCACCGGGCCTTCCCCCCCCTCAAATCTCCACCCCCCCCCCCCCTCATTTCCCCCCCCCCCCCCCCCCCCCCCCTCCCCCCCCCCCGCAATTTAATTTGGAAGAATTTTGTTTAGAAATTTATGATAGAACAATGTCTAGACCAGGGGGGGGGTCGCACGACGCACTTTTCCAAAATATGATGGGCGCCACTTCGTCAAGCGCTTATAACTTCTGAAAGAAAATGGGCACAGAAATGGGCCTCCCACCATTCGACGTAGTTTGCGGCGAGCTTTCAAACACAATAACTCATGCCTTTCTATGTCTACTGGTTGGCGCGAAATTCAAATTTTCCTGCCTTGCAAAAGCAGTGCCGATGCAACACCTGAGAAACGTGCGCACCGTTCTGGCGCCCTTCAAGCTAGAGGCCCAGCTAATGGCTCATTGCGCAGATAATTGCGTGGGCAATCCAGCCGTGTAAGCCGCATTGTTCTGCGGGCTCACACACCAGAACGGTGACCATTTAAAAATTAGGTCGAAAATGGTGCATTTTCTGACTGATTTTTCGACAGGTTTTGACGCCTGTCGCCAATATACTTGCTCTAAACGCGGCGGCTAACCCACCAAACGATAGCTAACAATCTCAGGATTCCGAAACTGTACTCACATTTCCGTTTCGTACCTGTTTTATGCCTCTTTTTGCCAACCAACTGTGCATTGGTCAGCAACCCTAAATTTTAGCTCCAGAAAAACATGCAAATTTCGAAGAACTGAGGAGGAAATTTCAACATGTCTTGAATACGATTTGTAGAGCGGCCTGAGAGCTTTCGATCGGTATAGTGCATGACCTCCCAGCATAAAATTTTCTTCTGAGGTCTTTTGCATTTTTGCATTTTGTCCGATTTTTATCATCAATTTTACTGGGTTTTCGCAACATAACTCTTTTGTGTGAGCAGGTAGGGCAATGGGTGTGCCACCAAACGATGGCCCACATCAGTGCGCATTCGGCGGCATGCAACACGACAGGCTGCGATCACTGTTTGGGGTGCGCCTGGCCGAAATGTTCCGGCCATCTGGATTTTTCGACTACTTCTTGGCAGTTTTTCTTGTAAGCTGAACTAATAATTGAACACTGCACTTCGATTTACCCATAGAATGATTGATTGAATGCTAAGGATTCCGAAAATGTGATTATCATTCCGTTTCATAGCTGTTTCACGCACTTTTCCTCCAATATGCTGCCCTGGACTCAAAATAGTCACCATGAACACTGTGGAAATGCGCGAATTTTGGAGAACTGAGGAGGAAATTTCAAAATGTCTTGAATACGATTTGTAGAGCGGACTGAGAGCTTTCGATCGCTATAGGGCATGGCCTCCCAGCGTAAAATTTTCTTCTGAGGTCTTTTGCATTTTTGCATTTTGTCTGGTTTTTATCATCGATTTTACTCGGTTTTCAGCACATATCTCTTTTGTATGAGTACATAGGGCAATGGATGTGCCACCAAACGATGGCCCACATCAGTGCGCATTCAGCGGCATGCAACACGACAGGCTGCGATCGCTGTTTGGGGTGCGCCTGGCCGAAATGTTCCGGCCATCTGGATTTTCAACTACTTCTTGGCAGTTTTTCTGGTAAGCTGAACTAATAATTGAACACTGCACTTCGATTTACCCATAGAATGATTGATTGAATGCTAAGGATTCCGAAAATGTGATTATAATTCCGTTTCATAGCTGTTTCACGCACTTTTCCCCCGGATATGCTGCCCTGGTCTCAAAATAGTCACCATGAACACTGTGGAAATGCGCGAATTTTGGAGAACTGAGGAGGAAATTTCAAAATGTCTTGAATACGATTTGTAGAGCGGACTGAGAGCTTTCGATGGCTATAGGGCATGGCCTCCCAGCGTAAAATTTTCTTCTGAGGTCTTTTGCATTTTTGCATTTTGTCCGGTTTTTATAATCGATTTTACTGGGTTTCAGCACATATCTCTTTTGTATGAGCACGTAGGGCAATGGGTGTGCCACCAAACGATGGCCCACATCAGTGCAGATTCGGCGGTATGCAACACGACAGGCTGCGATCACTGTGTGAGGTGCGCCTGACCGAAATGTTCCGCTGGTCTGGATTTTTTGACTACTTCTTGGCAGTTTTTCTTGTAAGCTGAACTAATAATTGAACACTGCACTTTGATTTACCCATAGAATGATAGATTGGATGCGACGGATTCCGAAAATCTGATTATCGTTCCGTTTCGTAGCTGTTTCACTCACTTTTCCCCCGATATGCTGTCCTGGTCTCAAAATAGTCACCGCGAACACTGCGGAAATGCGCGAATTTTGGAGAACTAAATAGAAAATTTGAAAATGTGGCCAATAGGAAGTGTAATTATTGCAGAATCCTTCTGATTGGTGGGTAATTTTGAAATATCATCCGCCTGTTGCTTCAGAAACAGAACAGTCCTATCATACATATTTCAGTGTTAGTCTGCAATTGTTCATTGCCGGATTTGTTACTAGTTTGTTCCAGTAAACTGGCTAGCATAGGGTTGAGTTGCATAGCACGCATTTGCAGATCAAACAAGTCACCACTACCTTCATATGCTCATTAGACAAGGGATTCAAAGGTGTCTGTATACTGTAGGACACACATACTGTATTACTGTAGGAATCCTTAGCATTCAATCAATCATTCTATGGGTAAATCGAAGTGCAGTGTTCAATTATTAGTTCAGCTTACCAGAAAAACTGCCAAGAAGTAGTTGAAAATCCAGATGGCCGGAACATTTCGGCCAGGCGCACCCCAAACAGCGATCGCAGCCTGTCGTGTTGCATGCCGCTGAATGCGCACTGATGTGGGCCATCGTTTGGTGGCACATCCATTGCCCTATGTACTCATACAAAAGAGATATGTGCTGAAAACCGAGTAAAATCGATGATAAAAACCAGACAAAATGCAAAAATGCAAAAGACCTCAGAAGAAAATTTTACGCTGGGAGGCCATGCCCTATAGCGATCGAAAGCTCTCAGTCCGCTCTACAAATCGTATTCAAGACATTTTGAAATTTCCTCCTCAGTTCTCCAAAATTCGCGCATTTCCACAGTGTTCATGGCGACTATTTTGAGTCCAGGGCAGCATATTGGAGGAAAAGTGCGTGAAACAGCTATGAAACGGAATGATAATCACATTTTCGGAATCCTTAGCATTCAATCAATCATTCTATGGGTAAATCGAAGTGCAGTGTTCAATTATTAGTTCAGCTTACAAGAAAAACTGCCAAGAAGTAGTCGAAAAATCCAGATGGCCGGAACATTTCGGCCAGGCGCACCCCAAACAGTGATCGCAGCCTGTCGTGTTGCATGCCGCCGAATGCGCACTGATGTGGGCCATCGTTTGGTGGCACACCCATTGCCCTACCTGCTCACACAAAAGAGTTATGTTGCGAAAACCCAGTAAAATTGATGATAAAAATCGGACAAAATGCAAAAATGCAAAAGACCTCAGAAGAAAATTTTATGCTGGGAGGTCATGCACTATACCGATCGAAAGCTCTCAGGCCGCTCTACAAATCGTATTCAAGACATGTTGAAATTTCCTCCTCAGTTCTCCGAAATTTGCATGTTTTTCTGGAGCTAAAATTTAGGGTTGCTGACCAATGCACAGTTGGTTGGCAAAAAGAGGCATAAAACAGGTACGAAACGGAAACGTGAATACAGTTTCGGAATCCTGAGATTGTTAGCTATCGTTTGGTGGGTGAGCCGCCGCGTTTAGAGCAAGTATATTGGCGACAGGCGTCAAAACCTGTCGAAAAATCAGTCAGAAAATGCACCATTTTCGACCTAATTTTTAAATGGTCACCGTTGTGGTGTGTGAGCCCGCAGAACAATGCGGCTTACACGGCTGGATTGCCCACGCAATTATCTGCGCAATGAGCTGTCAGCTGGGCCTCTAGCTTAAAGGGCGCCAGAACGGTGCGCACATTTCTCAGGTGTTGCATCGGCACTGCTTTTGCAAGGCAGGAAAATTTGAATTTCGCGCCAACCAGTAGACATAGAAAGGCATGAGTTATTGTGTTTGAAAGCTCGCCGCAAACTACGTCGAATGGTGGGAGGCCCATTTCTGTGCCCATTTTCTTTCAGAAGTTATAAGCGCTTGACGAAGTGGCGCCCATCATATTTTGGAAAAGTGCGTCGTGCGACCCCCCCTGGTCTAGACTTATTTCAACCTATTTTAGCGAAAATAAGCCCGAAAACCTTGATTTTGCTAAAATCTGTTCATCCCTCCCTACCACCCCTTAAAGCCACCGCTACCCCCCTAGAAATTGAAAATTTACCACCCCCAGCCGAAATGCTAGCCCCGTCTGATTTAAACTAGAGATGAATGAAACCATGCATGTTAGCGTTAGTCCATACATGTAACAGCTCATCCGCCGAAGGGGGAGGGGGTTGCGGTGTGAGCCCAAATTTTGGGAGGGGGTTGGGCACTAAAAAACGCTCAAAAATTTTTTGGCTAAAAATCGATAATTTGCGTTGACATACAGCTAAAAAGTGCTGTTTTGCAGGCGATTTTGGCAATTTTTGTGTCTGAAATTGTAAAAAAATCGCAAAAATTTGCCTAAAAATTACTTGCCAGAAAAATCGGAGGGGGTCGCAAATATCGTCACGGGGAGGGAGTCCCTCCCCGGGGGGTCTGGCCTAAGTCGGGTGGGGGACAGACCACCCGGCGTGTTCCGGTTTCCTCCGTTCCGGTTTCCTCCATTCCGTTTTCCTCCATTCCGGTTTCCTCCGTTCCGGTTTCCTCCGTTAATTTTCCGGTTTCCTCCGTTTTGAAATTTTACTTTTTTGGTAATATCTATTTCAGAAATTCAATTTTGAAGGCACTAACCATAAAATTAAATAATAATAAACTGCATTAACGCAAGATTTGAATAATAATTAACCGTATTAACGTTGGGTTATTTTAGAAATTTCAACAGTTATGCGGCACTTTGTCGCTTTCACTTGTTTGTTGCCCTCAGTTGCATAATTGACGACGATTAAATGGCGATTGGCCGCCAATGCCCTCAGGCCGACGCTGACACTAGTAAAGGTGCCGCATGCTCAGTGCACTGTTTAATTGGTCGGGAACCCTTGGCGGCCATAAAAGATTGTAAATCGCTTCCTGGCGATTTGGGATTTGGCCAAATCATCCACAAGTCTTTAGCCGTCTGGAACGGCTCAGACGCCCTACAGACTATGTGAACTGCTGCATGCTTATGTGGCTACTCAAATTGGGGTCGATTTCCCTAGTTGCCGCGCTGCCGACCGACTATATGAACCCACCTTTAAGGTCGGCGTCGGCAGCGCGGCAACTCGGGAAATCGACCCCAATTTGAGTACACACATACATACACACACTGAGCATGCGGCCGGTTCACAAAGGCGCGGTCGGTCTCTGGTGTTCTGGCTGCGAATAGATTAGTGCAGTGTAGCCTACGCTTTGTCTGAGCCTGACCTCAAGGCAGCCGCAGCCAATCGCTGTTTAATCGTTGTCAATTATTCAACCAAGAGGCCAACAAACAAGCGAAAGCGACAAAGTGCCGCATAACTGCTGCAATTTCTGAAAAAACCCCCAGTCTTGCGTTAATACAGTTTATTATTGTTTAATTTTATAGTTAGTAGTGCCTTCAAAATTCAAAATCTGAAATACAGTAGATATGCACCAAAACAGTAAAATTTCAAAACGGAGGAAACCGGAAAATTAATGGAGGAAACCGGAACGGAGGAAACCGGAACGGAGGAAACCGGAACGGAGGAAACCGGAACAAACCAGACCACCCAGACCCCCTGTTACATGTATGTATGAGTTAGTCCCCCAGCTAGAAAAGCGAACTCCCCTTATCCCCCTAGTACCAGTAGCGGCTCCAGCACCAACAAACTGGCACAGAAATCACCAACTTTTATCTTAAAACCCGCTAAAGACGGCTTTGGTAACCAAATTTGGCGTGTACGCAAGTGAAATAGAAGAGAAATCGGTGTTTTTAGAAACCATATCCATACATGGGCCGGGGGTATGGGGGAATACCTCTCCCTCTCGCTGGTCAATACCCCCTCGGCCGGCCAACCCCCCTCGGCGACCCACCCCCACAGAGAAAATTTTCGCTTATTTAAAGCAAAATAGGCCTTTTTGGCCTTTTTTTCGGGTCCCCCCCCGAGGTCTCCATACCCCTCAGGATTTTTCCGGCCCATGTATGACCATATCTGTTTCTCTGCATCTTTTTAGCTCTAAAGCGCGATTTGGCGGCTTAAAATAGCCATGTTTAGCCTCTTTACCAAAAAAACGTTCTACCAACAACAGCGATTCTGACCTTTTCGAAGTTTTGGACACCCCTCGACCCATATATGGGCCGAAAAATGGGTTAGGGGTAGTCAAACTCTGAAAATTCGGCCTTGGGCCTACCGGTCTGAGCGGTCATTTTGGTTGGTGGGAACAGGAACAAAAGTCGGCTAAAGTGGGTGGGCAACCCCTGACCCCCACTTCAAAGAAACCCCTCTCTACTCAACACCGGCCCGAACATGTTATATCTATGTCCGTCTATAAACTAAACTAATTATTGCGTGCCCTCAAACATTTAGACCGGCACCAAAATGTACAGGGTGTCTCAAAAAAATGATCACATTTCATTTTACTGCCATTTCCGTAAATTTTGACCAAATAGGCTGAAATTTGAACCATAGGTGCCAAAAGTCGGGCAATTTTATGTGTTAAAGTTTGGTGCACTAGGCTTGACTCAATCCCGAGAAATTTCAAAAAAAGTGAAATTTGGTAATTTCAATTGTGAAAGTCGGTCACCGAAAAATGGAAACATTTCCTTTTCCTGTATCTTTTCTAATTTTTGACGGAACTGGATGAAATTTGGAGTGTAAACGCAGAAGTTCAGGGTAATTCGTGTGTAAAAAGTTGACGCATGAACTCCAACGCTGTCGTTAGTAGGGATGGGACCGGTATACGGTATTATACGGTATCACACGGTATTATACGGTATTTTTGGCTATACGGTATTATACGGTATACGGTATTTTTTATACCGTATAATATCGTATAATACCGTATAGTTGTTAAAACGGAATCAGCCAGATTTTTGCAGTAAATTCATGTCATTTTCGCGCTTTTAAAGGTGCCAGTACTGTTTTTTGGTTTTGTAAACAATGTTATCGGTTAGAAAAACACAAAAATCTACCTTTATGGCAGTTTTTTTGGCTTCCTAGAAATGGAAAATGTGATATTAGAAGTACTTGTCAAATGTTGAGAAACCTGCAATTTTGCTTTTGAATAAAATCAACATATCTTTGGTTAGCATTTCACTAATTTGAAGTGAAGCAAATCTGTCCAACCAAAATACAGTTGATACTTACAATAGGCATAATTCAAAATAAATTTAATATATTGTCGGCTCAGCTTCAAAACTTTAAATAAACAGACAGTACTACTTACAAAACAGATAACAATAAAAAATAGCCGTGTTTTTAGCAGGAAAGGCCGACCACAAAAAATAATTTATGTTTTTGACCAGAACTTGACGATATACTAGCGTAACTGGGTGTTTTAAAGCGTTTGCAGCATACTATACGGTATACGGTATTATACGGTATTATACGGTATCGAAAACACTATACGGTATACGGTATACGGTATTTTTATACCGGTCCCATCCCTAGTCGTTAGAGCTTAGGCGATAATGTAATGTAACGTTTTTTCGGTGACCGGCTTTTGTTATTGAAATTACCAAATTTCACTTTTTTTGAAATTTCTCGAGAACTGGTTAAGCCTAGTGCACCAAATTTTAACGCATAAAATTGCCCGAGTTTGGGCACATATGGTCCAAATTTCAGCCTATTTGGTCAAAATTTGCGGAAATCGCAGTGAAAAGAAATGTGATCATTTT
The DNA here is from genome assembly GCA_030248155.1 of Sabatieria punctata. Taxonomy (NCBI): domain Eukaryota; kingdom Metazoa; phylum Nematoda; class Chromadorea; order Araeolaimida; family Comesomatidae; genus Sabatieria; species Sabatieria punctata. The sequence continues at coordinate 38,030 of JASANB010005960.1, read as the reverse complement.
TTTGAGACACCCTGTACATGTCTAGTTAGATAGAAAAGAGAAACAAAAACAAACCTCCATTTTAGCATTGGTCCACCTGGGCACCTCAACAACCATATTGAAGACTTTATTTTTCTCATCTGCATATAAGGGAATATCGTGCCACGGAGACACGAAACCTTCCGGACCTCCTGAAAGTAAATTTTGTTACTGTTCAGTAGAACTTTTGTATAGACAGACGCTAGCTATAGTAGTCAAAGGTCAGCACATATCAAACATACATGTATCGCCGGGTCCGCCCAGAACAACGGCCTTTTAAGGCAATTCGAGATAGAAATTAATGATTTGGTAGTACTGCAGCCGCTACTGGTACTTGTATTTTGCCTGTTAAAATGTCTCTTTACACAGTGAAGCACTTAACGCCGTTTATGGTACCGGTACCTAGGGTAGTGGCACCATATGGTACCCCCACGTTCGGCGACTGTGGTGGTACCATTATAATATGGTACCACTGCCCATGGGTCCCGGTACCAGACATGAGCTAGCATTTCGGCTGATGGGGGGTAGAATTTTCAATTCCTGATGGGGGCTGATGGGGGGTAGGAGCGCCTGATGGGGGGCTGAAGGGGTGGTAAGCCAAAGAGTCCGATCTTTGGCGAAAATCAGGGTTTTTTGGCTTATTTTTCATTAAAATAAGTTAAAATTAGCTATTCTGAGCTCATTTACGTCTATTCCAGGCATATTTTTATCATAATTTTCTATACAAAATTCTTCCCAAAAATTCCTGATGGGGGGTAGCGGCCGGCTGATGGGGGGTAGATCAGAGCCTGATGGGGGGCCAACCCCCCCCTCAGTCCCCCCCCCTTTGCCCATGTCTGGCCGGTACCATTATATTGTACGAAATCTGAACAGAGTTGTACCATTATGGTACCAGTATCGGTACTGATGCGAAGGTACATGTAGGGGAACCATTATGGTACCATCGCAGGCCCCGAACGTGAGGTACCATCTATGGTACCACTACCCTAGGTAGCGGTACCATATATGGTGTTGGTACCTTAAACGGCGTTAAGTGCCTGACTGTTATAAGTAGGTCTGTCTAAACTAGTGGCTAACCGTACATGTATGGTAATAGTAAGAGAGTGTTTTAGTAGGAAAAGAGAGAAAACCGTGCTGTTATTAAGGTCACACTACTTACGCAAAAAGACCAAGTAGTTAGTGGTGTACCGAGACCCTCTCTCCACGGGAGAGAATTGACACTGGGACAACGGCACCAACCAAACACAAAGCACCACCTCTGCATTGGACCGTTAACCCTAACATGGCTAGGAAAGCCAGGCACTTAACGCCCTTTACGCTACCGGTACCGTATATGGTGCCACGACGTTAGCGGACTATGGTGGTACCATGGCACCCTTACCTTGGCACTGGTACCTGTACCGGTACCATATATGGTACAACTCCACTTCAGACTTCGTACCATAAGGTAGTGGTATGGTACCACATGGTACCACTACGTAGGGAACGACCGGAATTCCGATTCCGATTCCGATTCCGATCGGAACTGGCAGTTCCGATTCCGATTCCGATTCCGAACTCAGAGGTCTCGGAATTTTTCGGAACTTTTGCTAAATTGTTAGGAAATCAAACACCATTTCTTGCGTATTATTGCGTGTCTTCTTTGCTGTGCAATCGACAATCTGCATAGTTTAGTATAAACCCATAACCTACTGTAATCCCACTAAGTAAAAAAGTAGTTAGCACCACTCCCTTTGTGGAAGCACTGAGTCTGAAGCACTCGGCAGTCTTCAAACGCCTAAAATATTTTGTTCAAAGCCAGTGAATGGACGTTTAAAGTGGCAAATCACATTTCTGAAGATGACAGAAGTCACTTGAAGCCTGAAAACTAGAGTGCGAACAATACCTGAAAAACCCAATACCCCAATACCCAATACTTGCATAGCTGAGCCAAAAACTGCATTTCAGTGAAAAGGTACATTCCAGTGGTGTACACAGGATTTCTTTCACAGGGATTCAAATTTCGAAGAGACTTGGTTGGGCCTTTGTCCAACTAGGGCGAGATATTTTGAAAAATTAGCCTTTAAGAAAGCATTTAGAAGTCGTTCTGGAGGGTAAAATAAGCAGAAATTAACAGTTTTAGTCCATACATAATCTACTGTATTACAGTGTTTCTTATTTTCAACGGATTTTTTCTTCTTACTCCACTGGAAAGGGGTGTACCAGACCCGCACCCCTGGGTACAATACTAATACATTCTGTATCACTAAAATGAGAAATTTTAATTGAATCCAAACGTTTTTCTTAGATAAGAACAGAGAAATTGCACTAATTACTGGTGCACTAATTAGAAAAGCGATAAATAAAAAATCTTAGATAAGAACGGAGAAATTGCACTAATTACTGGTGTATTTAGTTTATTAACGCAAAAAACGGCTTTCTATACCTACTGTAGGTGTAATCATCCGTCAACCTTTTCGATTTTTTTTCAGGTCAGTTTTTCAGTTCAACAGCGATTTTAATAGGTCCTAATTAGTATTCGGGCATAAAAAACCCAATACCCAATACCAATACCTGGAAAACACCCCAATACACCCAATACCCAATACCAGTTCGCACTCTACTGAAAACGTTGAAAAATTGTTGTTTTTAAAGTATAATTTACGCGCTTTGAATTTTGCCTATTGATGGTTGGCGATTTTAATGCATTGTTATCGTTTGACATGGTGATTTGTACTGGATGTTTGCATGGAATTGTAAAGGATGGTTGCGTAAACACTGTTTCTTTGCCAAAAACAGGTTATTCCAAAATTTTAAGCCGATTTTCAAAAAAGTTCCGATTCCGAAAAATTCCGATTCGGAACTGTACTTGAGTTCCGATTCCGATTCCGATCGGACCCAAAAATCCGGTTCCGGTCGTTCCCTACCACTACGGTCCCCAAACGTGGGGGTAATATATGGTGCCACTAGCCTAAGTACCGGTACCATATATGGTGCCAGTACCATAAACGGCGTTAAGTGCCTGACTGTCGTACAGCTAGAACACTGCTGCTGCCCACAGTTGTTAGGGTCAAAAATTTTTAAAAAAAAAAGACTTTTTTTTTTTAAAAAAAAAGCTTTTTTTTTAAGGCTCAAAAAAAATTTTTTTTTTTGAAAAATCAATATGCAAATTAAGGAAAAAAGTGCGAAAATTCACGTAAATACATGCAATTTTTTGTAAATTCTTTGTTAGCAGCCAACATTTTATCTAGCAACTTGCATAATACTGAGTCTAGCAGCGACTGCATAAGAAATCCTTCCTTAGGTTCACCTAGAAGTGCCTCTAAAGACAATTTTTGGTGAAATTATGCAGTTACAGGCAGTGTTTAGACCTGTATTGGCGTTTTCGAACAGGTTTCTTAACTGACTTGAGGTGCAAAAGTGGAAATTTTTTTGTAAGTGCCTGTACTAGCACACTGGACCCCTTAAGACGATTTTCAAAAAAAAAATTTTTTAAAAAAAAAGCAAAAATTTTTGGCCTTCAAAAAAAAAATTTTTTTTAACAACTGTGCTGCTGCCAACCAAATTATTCATACAGATAACAGGGGGTTCGCCCCACCCGGCCCGTTGTCCGGGACCCCTGCACCGATCTTTCTCGCAAGTAACTTTTTTCAACAAATTTTTAGAATTTTTAAAAATTAGCAGAGACTAACTAAAGTCAGCTGTAAAACAGCACTGCTTAGCTGTATTTGAGGTGAAAATATATATTTTTGAGTGTTTTTAGTACCAAAACACAGCTCTTAGAATATGGGTTTCGATCCGATCCGATTTGCGGCCTACGATCAGACTCGAGGTCCATTTCGCTCCCCCGTGATTGGTCATCTCGGACGTTGCCCTTCTTTCACTGCCAGCCACTCCTAGCCATGCTGCGTCACCAGGAGGGCGGCCGGCGTGTCGATGCCATGATGCTGACAGCTCCAACGGCCGCCGGTGCCCCATATGCCAGAGGGCTCCCGGCATAGTTGGTTTCTCAGACAGCTTCTGACATCGAATATCTTCTTCCCAACGCGGCATGCTTTGTGGAGCGGCTCTCGTGCAACGGCAGATCCAGTCGGTTCCATACATGTAACAGCTCCGGGCCGACCTGGGGGGAGGGGGGTAGGGGGGGGGGGTTTGTTCCTCAGGTGGGGGGTCGAGGGGGGGTTTAGCCCAGGTGGGGGGTCCCAGATTTCAAAAAGCTCCGAAACGCCTAGAAATGCGTTTTTAGCACGTTTTTTTCAGTAAGGACGCTAAAAATCGCTATTTTAAGCTGCCAAATAGCGTTTTAAAGCTAAAAACAAGCAAAAAATGACAAAAAGAGCTTCCAAAAACACCGATTTTTCTTAAATATCAGCAGTGGAAACGCGAAATTCGGTTTCCAAAGGCTTTTCAAGTGAATTTTAGGCTAAAAATTAGTGATTTCTGACCCAGTTTGCTAATACTGGAGCCACTACTAGTACTTGTATTTTTTGGTCGGGGGGAGGGGTCCCTTAACCTGTCTCGGGGGGGGGGGGGTGAGGGGGGGGGTTTGGCCTTTCCAGCAGGGGGTAACCCCCCCAACCCCCCCCCCTAGTACATGTATGGTCGGTTCCCATTTACCTACTCGCTGTCACCAGCTTTCGGTGGCCTGGGTGGAGCTTTGCGCCGACCACCAACTCTTTGCGGCAAGAAACTGGCCGCGCCGAGAGGATGAGCGCACGACGTCTAAACGCCTAAACCACTACACCAACTGTGCCGGCGAATTCAATGGCCTACCAACACCTCCCCTCCCTTATCGGCGGATCACCTGTTACCTCTTTCCAAAATACAGCTACTAATCTGCCAAACAAGACTCAAGCAAGGCTAGTTTAGCTATAAATAAAATCGTACCAAAAAGCAGCAGTGTACTGGCGCTGTATAGCTCCGGTAAAGATAATACAGTCAGGCACTTAACGCCGTTTATGGTACCAACACCATATAAGGTGTCGGTACCATATATGGTACCCCCACGTTCGGGACCTGTGGTGGTACTATATGGTACCCCTACCTTCGCATTGGTACTGGTACCATATGGTACGAATGGAAATATGGTAACGGTACCAATGCGAAGGTAGGGGTACCATATATGGTACCACCACAGACCGCGAACGTTGGGGTACCATATATGGTAGCGGCACCCTATATGGCGTCGGTAGCATAAACGGCGTTAAGTGGCTGACCGTAATAAAAAGAACTTACTAAAGAAAACTCTGTAGTTGGGGGTGTAAAGGCTTCCTCGTTCCACAGCACTGTACTGACTCATCGTACGCACAAATCCGCGGTACATACAATTATGCAGGTTCCTCAACAAACTTGGCACGGGATTCATAAACTGTCTGAGCCGAGTCAGCCCGCCAGGCGACTCTCAATTAGCCGCTCTTATAGCACAATCGATAGACTACTTTCAAGTAAATTAGCAGAGGTCTCAACCTGCCTGGAAGGAAGCAAAAGTAAGAGCGAAGTAAAAGTTTATCGGAAGGTGGGGTTATAGTCATGGAAATAATTAAGCTGTGCAATCGACACAGGCAGTGCCGATAAGTTGGATGGTTGGTTTGAGAGTAAAAATTGTGAGCAGGTGTTGTGCCAGAAATTTCAGATCGCCAAATGGTTGATGAACATGAAAAGAAAACATGAACATCACACAGTCAGGCACTTAACGCCGTTTATGGTACCGACACCATATATGGTACCACCACAGTCGCCGAACGTGAGCTTGATGTGTTGTACTGCAGTAAAGTCCCCGGTTTACTCAGCTCTCAACTAGCAAAATAGAGGATGAGGCGCTCTCTCTCTTGCTCTCTTGCTCTCTTGCTCTCTCTCTCTCTCTCTCTCTCTCTCTCTCTCTCTCTCTCTCTCTCTCTCTCTCTCTCTCTCTCTCTCTCTCTCTCTCTCTCTCTCTCTCTCTCCCTCTCCCTCTCCCTCTCCCTCTCCTCTCCCTCTCCCTCTCCCTCTCCCTCTCCCTCTCCCTCTCCCTCTCCCTCCTAGTCCCTGGTTGAGTGTCTGACTGTCTGTATTAGTAGTGATAAAACGACACCATTTCGGTTTGAAACTGTGTTACTCAGCACCAGTCATCTTTGAGATGTAACTATTTCCGTGACTGTAAAATAAGCACGAGGACAGAGAACAAAACATGAAAGCCAGACAGATCGTCTTTCAAAAACAGTTCAATGTTAAGAAGCAAGTGTGTAAATGTAACCAACAACAATAACACAAGAAAAGTCGAAAGAATAAGCTATTACAGTCAGGCACTTAACGCCGTTTATGGTACCGGTACCTAGGATAGTTGTACCATTATGGTACCCCTACCCACGGCTGTTGGAACAATATGGTACGAAATGTGAACAGAGTGGTACCATACCGGTAGGGGTAGGGGTACCATATATGGTACCATCACAGGGCCCTAACGTACCATATACAGGGTGTGTCAAAAAAATACAACCCAGCAGAGTTTTTGCTGTAGCAACCGCAAATCTCAACCGATTTGAATGAATCCTGCTTTAAATGAAAGATAAATAAATTCTTGAAAGACAGGTGAATGCCCTATTAAGATGCGATGCTTAGTTCCTGAGATATTTTCCTTCAAACTCAAAACAGAGATTTTGGCAGTGAACAAGAGCGATTCCGTTGCGCTTCACAACAAAACGGATTCGGTACTGCTGAGGGGCAACAAGACTTTTACAAATGAAGTAACCAAGCATGTGTGGCACCAGAAAAACCTCGTTACGTTAGCCCTGAGCAGTAGGAATCGGTTTTATTATGAAGTGCAACAGAATACCTTGAGTGCAAATATCTCAGGAACCAAGCATCATATCTTAATAAAAGCTTCACCAAACTTTCAAGAATTAATTTATCTTTCATATAAAATCGGACTCACTGAAATCGGTTGAGATTTGCGGCTGCTACAGTAAAAAATCTGCTCGGTTGTTTTAATCTCTGTTGTGCACTGCCAAAATCTCTGTTTCGATTTTGAAAGCAATTATCTCAGGAACTAAGCAACGCATCTTAATAAAAGCTACACCAGTCGTTCAAGAATTTATTTATCTTTCATTTAAAGCGGGATTCATTCAAATCGGTTGAGATTTGCGGTTGCTACAGCAAAAAATCTGCTGGGTTGTTTTTTTGACGCACCCTGTATATGGTTCCCCTACCTTAGCATTGATATCGGTACCGGTATGGCACCACTCTGTTCACATTTCGTACTATATTGCACCGACGGCCATGGGTAGGGAGGGGTACCATATATGGCACCACTACCCTAGGTAATGGTACCATTACCATAAACGGCATTAAGTGCCTGACTGTATTACAAGCAGGCACTTTAAGGCACGCCACCCTTTCCCGAACCAAGTGTTATGGTAGGTTACATAACAATATTGTATCCCTAAAATATTCGGTTAAATGCCCCAACTGTAATAGGAAGCTGTCTGAAGCGTTAGCTAAAACAACACAATTTTTGCATCCAACCATGCAAGCTTTATATTAACATAAGTAGCAGGTAGAGGTAAGAATTTGACTTTGTCCAAGGCAAAAGATGCACTAAAAACGATTGTAACCGGTAACACAAGCTTCAAACCAAACCACAACACAAGAAATTCAATAGGAAAAATTCTAGTTTAGCAGAAAGATTAATAATGCAACGGCAAGTGCAATTATTGGAACAGCCAGCTAAAAACAGTGATCTAACAGTTTCGAAATCAGCCCCTTAAATCCATATCAAACAAAAACTCTTTAGATTTCCATTTCATTTTGCTACTAAGTTAACAAAAAAGCTAGTAGCGAACGATTGCAATCATATTTCCGGGTCCGATCGGAATCTGAACTCAAGCACAGTTCCGAATCGGAATTTTTCGGAATTCGGAACTTTTGCTAAATGGACATATTTTTTGGAAGAACCTTTTTCATCAATAAACAGTGTTGACGCATGCGTACCGTTTATAATTGCATCTCATCTCAGCAGCTGTAACCATACATTGGCCGGAAAAATGGGTTGGGGGTAGTCAAAATCCGAAAATTTGGGGGTGGGCCTGCCGGTTTGGGGGGGGTCGCGGCGACTTTGGTGGGTGGGGTCAGGAACAAAAGTCGGCTTCAGGTGGGTGGGTGGGGTCGTTTGGGGAGGGGGGTCGAGCCAAAGTTGGGGGGTGCGGCCCAAAAAACAATCACTAACTGTAATTGAAATCATCAACAACTAACTTTGCGGGAAAATTTCTTTTGAACACCTTAGTCCAATACACACCTAAAGAGCAGACTTAGTGTGTGAGCGAGTTTTGTTTGGCCAACTGTTGCCTAACTTTTGTTAAAACATTACTCTGCAAGGCCTCTGCATCAAAGGTTAAAACGATGTTTCGGCAAAAAAGGGAGCGGCAATTTTATAGTTTTTTTTTTGGTGAAAATTTCTCTAACCAACTGATGACCCTACTTGCCGCCCGCCTGTCTTCAGCTGACCTTATCGCAATCGGATTTTGAAAGCTAAAAACATGCCCAAAATAAAAAAAAACTAAATGGATCGCTCTTCTGAACGATTAGATGCTCTTAGCAACTAAAGTTTCTACTAGAACTTCTACTAAAGTACAAAGATACGCAAGAAATGGTGTTCGGTTTCCTAAAAACTTAACAAAAGTCCCGATAAATCCGGAGACCTCTGACTTCGGAATCAGAATTGTCAGCAACCTAAGCCTGAGATGGAACCTAAGCCTAAACCTAACCCTGAGCTGAGTCTAAACCAGAACCTAAGCATAAGCCTTAAGAAATGAGCGAAATATGGCGATTTTAAAAAATACCGTAGCCTGTGACACCGTGGTTACAGTAACCCATACTTAGGCCGCGCCAGACATGGACTAGCATTTCGGCTGAGGGGGGTAGAATTTTCAACTCCTGAGGGGGGTGAGGAGGGGTAGCTTAAAAATTCGCTTTTCCGCGAAATAAGCGCATTTTCGGCATTTTTACGTCAAGTGGTGCCATTTTGTACTGTTTTTTGACAAAATCTAGTGCATATTCTTATAAATAATACGTTTATTTTTAAATAACACGTTAGAAAATAATCGCTCTAGGGCGGTGTATCACCGGGCGGTTTCCCTTCCAATTCGTTCTCTTCTTCATATGTAAATGCTTCATCAAACTCTCAATCTGGGGTAGCAGCCGGCTGAGGGGGATAGGTCAGAGCCTGAGGGGGCCAACCCTCTCAGCCCCTTTGCGCATGTCTGCGCCGCGCCCAGTTTGAAGCGAACCTATTCGCCGCAACGTTCTTTCGCCGCAGGCCAGTTCACCACAGAAAAACAAATTTCAATTTGTTTAGGCTAGTGTACACTTACAATTGTACTACAGTACATCGGACGGAAGAGGGGTTTACCCCCTCGGCCGGCCATACCCCCTCCTGGACGGAGAACATTTTCGCTTATTTAAGGCAAAATAGGTGTTTTTAAGAAAAAAGAAAGAAAGCAAGAAAATCTATGAACATCGTCCAGTACAAAAGTCAAGCAGATACCGATCAGATTCAAAGCACGGGCTGGGCCGATCGACCGGCTTCTAATGCCCGACCCTTAGTGTATGCAAGTAGATTCAGACCCGATAGTTCACTTTTAAAAGCATTTGCAGAAGAGGAATTTACCACTGAAGAAGGCAATGCGTTCCAAATACCTGTTACCCTGTATTTTGTTATGAAGTGCAACAGAATATTTGATCATAGCCAAAATAACTGTTTTGTCTTTGAGAGCGTATATCACAGGATCCAAGCAGAGCAGAGTAATAAAAATTTCAGCAATCTTTTAAGAATTTATTTATCTTTCATTTAAAACAGGATTCATCCAAATGGGTTCAGATTTGCGGTTGCTACAACGAAAAATCTGAGGGCTTGTTTTTTTGGCGGACCCTGTATATTATTATTAGTGTCTCAGGATTTAATCAAATCCACTCTTTAGGTATGGCTACTGTAAAACATCTGTATTTTATGGACCCTGTACGTGGGACACCCTGCATATAAATACAACAATACAATAAGCAATTTGAAAATTGCTCCCTGCGGTCAACCGGCCCGCGGCGAAAAAACCTTGCGACGAATAGGCTCGCGGCGAACTGCCCAACCCGGTGTGGAAACCTTTCCTGAGCATCTGGACTGCAAAAAATATGGGTCACTTTATCTACACAATCCCGAGTTACGGTATTTTTTAAAATCGGTCAACTTCGCTCATTTCCTAAGGCTCAGGAGTAGGTTCAGGCTTAGGTTAAGTTTCAGGCAGTGATGTACCCAGGATTTTGCAAAGGGGGATGCAAAATTTTGAAGTTGCCTGGTTGGGCCTTTATTCTGGCCGCAAAATTAACAAAAACTAACAATTTTAGTACTGGTTTCAGGATTAAGTTCAGAGTTAGGTTCATTCAGATTTAGGCTTAGACTTAAGTTCAGACTTAGGCTTAGGCTCAGGAATGGACTGAAGCTCAGGATTAGGTTCAGGCTTAGATATAAAATGGAAATCCCGTTAAAATCCGTTAAGAAATTAAACAAACTAGCGAAAAATAGCGGATTTGATTATCCTACTGTATTTCTACGGTTGCGCCTAAAAATGCCAAAGTTCTGCGATTTCAAAGCATTCTAGTAAGCATTGCAAAAACAGGGAGCCAAGAAGCAAAACCAAACCAGGCCAGACTTCCTTTTCAATCTGACAACAAGAGCAAAAAAGTTTACGAAAAGAATAAAATGGAGAGAGAACACAGACCACCGAATGTGGCGTCAAATGACTGCTGACGATCTCTTGATTATTGTTTTAAACATCAACATCTAATTACTGCACGCTATATTCAGCTTTACCTCTGATACGTGTTTTTGGTCTCGGAACAAATCCTGTAAAACCTGCACACCCAAATTGTAAATCTTTACTAAATATGACCGAGTATGGTATCAAACAATTACTTTTGACTTATACATTATTGTTTTACACACCAGCACATCCACAACCAATTACTGTATGCTATCTCAGCTTAGCGCTCTAGTTATATCGTCTTACTTCATCGATTATCGGCCGATTAGCCCGGAACCCCACTTAGAAAAGTTGCGATAAAATTCATATGCATAGACGTAGATTCGTGCCCAAAGCCGGATCGGTACACCATTACACTAGAATAAGCAGAGTTACAAAGATTGGGGATCGAAAGCCCAGGACGGAGGCCCTTTTTAAACGATGAATATCACTATGAGAAAATTAGAAAAAAGAAGTTTTCTAAGTCATCTTTTGAAAGATAGCTACCAATTTTACTATGTGAGTAGGTCTACCTTAGATGCATTTTTCAGAGATCCTTGACCAACAAATTAAACAAGAAAATAAAAGAAAAAATGTGTCCCTTACTAAAGCATCCGTCGCATTCAAATGCGCTGACAGATATGTCTGCCCAACAGCATATGGGTAGATATGACGGTTTGCTATCGATTAAGCATAAATATAACAATCTTCGTCTAAGCCCCTGGACGGTGGACAAGAAATGACCAAAAATTACCTAAACTTGAAACACTAATCGGCGCAAGTAGTGATCTCCATACTGTAGTGGAGAAATCACGTTTATATGGAGTCGGATCCCCAGCTAAATCCGATCAGATTCCCTGTGGCTGTGGCAGTGCTGTTATAAAACAGTCCTGGGCCCGTATTCATAAAAATATCCTAAGCCTAGGACAACCTAAGGCGCTTAGGACGTCCTATTTGGCCGTAGCATATCTTACGAGTATAACATCCTACGCCGCCGTATGATAGGATTATTCATAAAACAGTTTAGGATATCATACTCGTAGGAAATCCTAAGCGCCTTTTATTAGCGGTTTGAGCCACCGCCACGCGACATGTTTAGGAGGGAAATTCAAACCTAACTCATGTTTTGTTGTTGGCGCCGACCGGAAGCCCAAGTTTGAGTCTAGAAGTAATCATTTCTGTTCTGTAACCGAAATTTAGCCGTTTTTTCAATAACACAGAGCAAACGGGTATGAAAGTAAAAAGCTAAGAACACTTCATTTTCAATGAAAACATGACTATTTAAATGTTTACTACTAATTTCAAGTTTATAATTATGTTTTCTAGGCGAGATATTGGTAGACAGGCAACCAAGAGTGCTTATCGCATGCAACGCATGCTAAAACTTACGTCCTAAGCGGCCATAGGTAGCTCGCGACCTACCTAAAGTTTTCATCCTACGCCGTAGGATTTCCTAAGAGCGGCCATCCTATGCAAAGTTTATCCTACTTGCTGTCACCAGCTTTTGGTGGCCTGGGTGGAGCTTTGTGCCGACGAACAACCCTTTGCGGCAAGAAACGTGCTCGCCCTCTAATCCACTCAGCGGGGTAAGTTATTTTTGTTGCAAAGAATTGGTTGTTGGCATAAACCTCAACTCAGGCCACCAAAAGCTGGTGACAGCAGGCACATAGTAGGTAAATGGGAACGGACTGTATCTGCCGTTGCACCTGGAAGCCACACAGGGAAAGCCTGCTTAGGGAAGAATGATCGTAGACCATATTGGCTCACTAGTCTAAAACGTCGGAGACTAAAAGATGAGATTTCTCCAGAGGTAAGGAAGTAATAGTCAACTCCTAGAAAATGCGCGCTTCCATATTTTATAAACGCATTCTTGCTTATTTATCCTATTATCTTATTAATTATTATTATTAACTATTATCTTATTATGCTATTATTACACAACTATTTAGTAACAGACACTAGACATACTTGGTGACAAAAAGACTAGTAACCAGCAAAGGTTGACACAGTAAGAGTGAAAGTGACAGAAAGCAGACTCAATTTCCAATCATCCAGGCTGACAGCTTCCGAAGTAACCATGGTGACAAGAGCAGTAGAAAGAGTGGTTGTGACTGCAGTTGAACTTGTGGTTGTGCTGATCCTTGTCATAGTGGCAACCGCTGGTGCCAGCCTCTTGTCATTGCAGTTGTCGCGGCTGTCACAGCAGCACCAGGTCTTGCCCGATCTCTTATGCAGACCACAAGTTCGATTGGCCTGGATGATGGCACTGCAGGTCCGATTATCCTCACACCGTGCGGTCAGAAACTGCGGCGGCCCATACTTGCGTAAGTTGTATCTTCTGATGCAGTAGTTCTGGTAGGGGTAGTAGCACTTCTTAGTTCTGCCTTTTCTGTCTAGACAGCTAGCTACCAGACGACCAGGCGGTTTGACGTGATCTCCATTGCAGTTGTCCATAGCCGTGCAGCAACAGTAAGTTACACCTGAGCTTTTATCCTTTGCACACGCACCGTAAGGGACCTTTGCACAGAAAGCGCCATCGTCGCAGCCTCTATCCACCATGCTGAGCCCCCTGAAACTGTTGTAGCAGTACCTTGCCCGGTTCTGACAGTTTTGTCGAGTGGCATTGCTGAAGAAGCAGCTGTCGCAGCGTGCGCACAGGCGGCCAGAATAGTGGCGTACTAGTTTATGCCATAGCCAGTGCAAGAGAGTGATAAACTAGTAGTGTAGCTGACCAGTGGCTCAACAGTTACAATAACCTAGTTACAAGCAGCCACAATTTACATAACACAGGTAGGTGCGGCATCATAAACTCAGCCTTACTACAATGTAGTATTAACACTCCTCCTTGATGCCGCAATAATAAACACACAAATAATAAGAAAAGGAGATACGATGCAATCTACTGAATCTGGAAGTAGAGAAACAATTACTTACAGAAAGACACAGTGCAATTTACATACATAGCTTACGTACTATACTGTATAAAAATTTGTGACACACCGGCAGAATAAAGTGATACACAGACACAACAAATCACAGACCAAGTGTTTGCGAACACAAGTCCTCCACCGGCAGCTGTTGTGACTGGGCTGCAATGCACTTGACTTGCACTGGCGGCACAGGCCGCTGCTGCTGCTCCTCCTGAACCGGACGAACCTGACAATTCCGACTCAACTGCCCGAACCGCTGGAACTCCACTGACTGCCCGACTGGTTCCCACACGACCGCTGGTACGTCTGGTTTCCTCAGAAACCCTCCACGCTGGAGCTGAGGTACAGCTGCACGCTCCTCCTCCTCCGGCTGTACCAGGTGATCAGCGGAAATGGAAACGAGAGCACAGGGTAAGTTAGACTGACTAACCGGTTTACCAGCTTGGGTCCCTACACGTGAGGGACATCCGGAACCAAGAGAGATGGGTTGTTTTTGTTTCTGGTCTCCACCATCATGCGACCAACCGAGGCGAACCGAACAAATGGCGTCTACTGTCTGTTGAGAGGGGCATCCATTCTGCGCGACTGTAGAAGCAACGATGCCATCTGACTGAGGTCCAGACACATCTTCGTTGCTGGAAGCACGATCCAAACACGCAGAATCAGCCACCCAAGCCCCCAGAACAGAAGTGCCGGAAACGGCCCACGCATCAGCGAGACAAGCAGGAATCACCTCCGCCATTTGCACGCACCACACCGGTCCGACCAGCTGGATGTGGATGCTGCGGGATGTGCGTGGGGTTTACCTCAGTAAACAACAGAAGAATAAAGCCGAGGGACTGGGCCCATAACCTGTCGCAGCGTGCGCACAGGCGGCCAGAATAGTGGCGTAGGGGCCGTTCATAAACGACGTCGTTCCAAAATCCCGATTTTTCGGACCCCCCCTCCCCCCAAAATCGCCTTGCGTCGTTTCTTGGGAACCCCCCCCCCAATGGCGACGTCGTTTTCGGTCCCCCCCCCCGATAAAAGGGCAGTACATACAGTACTGTCACGTTTTTTTTGTTACCATTCTGCGCAATCAATAGAATAAATCCCTACAACCACTCTGGAAAGCTATTCTGTATGGAGAAACGTTTGACAGAAAGTGCATAAATCGAAAATAATGTAATTGAAGTACCCTAAAATTCATAAAAAAGCGACGTCGTTTTTTGCTAACCCCCTCCCCCTCCTGGTGCGTCGTCTATTGTCGCATTTCAGCCGACCCCCCCTCCCCCCCTCTGGAACGACGTCGTTTATGAACGGCCCCGTACTAGTTTATGCCATAGCCAGTGCAAGAGAGTGATAAACTAGTAGTGTAGCTGACCAGTGGCTCAACAGTTACAATAACCTAGTTACAAGCAGCCACAATTTACATAACACAGGTAGGTGCGGCATCATAAACTCAGCCTTACTACAATGTAGTATTAACTTACCATTGCAGTTGTCCATAGCCGTGCAGCAACAGTAAGTTACACCTGAGCTTTTATCCTTTGCACACGCACCGTAAGGGACCTTTGCACAGAAAGCGCCATCGTCGCAGCCTCTATCCACCATGCTGAGCCCCCTGAAACTGTTGTAGCAGTACCTTGCCCGGTTCTGACAGTTTTGTCGAGTGGCATTGCTGAAGAAGCAGCCGGTCAACCGAGGGGCTAGATGGGTATTGCAGTTATCCCCATCATTGCAGCAACAAGTTACAGAGGTATTGGGGTGAGTCAGACTGACATAACACAGAGCAGGCGAGCCTATACAGGTACTAGCCTCCGCACTACTGTTGCTAAGTAAATTATAATTATAATTTTAATTATATTTTTTAGAAATTTACTAATACAAGTAGATTATTTGGTAAGTAAATTATAATTAAATTAAATTTCTACGAAAACAGGAAAAGTTAATTATAATTATAATTTGTAAATTATACTTACCAAAAATAATTTACTTAATTTACTTAAAATATACTTAATTTACTTACACACGCCTAGCTGTTGCTGAACGTTTTGGCAGCATGCAAGTGCTGCGTTCTGCTTTCGGTATCTATCCTATCCTCTGAATGGCAAGCCATACTTACAGTACAATTTTCCGCCCGCCCAGCGCCTTTCGTCTTTGCGCTTGTTTCTCTTAAAATCTCCCACAAAACAAGCTACTCCAATTTATCCGCCAAGCTAAGAGTGGATATTAGGTACTACTTTTCATCCATTTTTATTATGCGATAGCATATGTTCAGTCTCACAGGCATTGTCTGTTGTGGATGGAAGCAGAAACTGACTGGAAAGCCACTTGATACTGAGGTTCTAATTCTGACGAACTGTCATTATTACTGTTGACAGACATAGGCTATCATTTCGGCTGAGGGGTAGTAAATTCTGAGGTGGCTGGCTGGAGGGTTTAGCGGCGGCTGATGGGGATTGAGAGGAAGATAAGCCAAAAAGTCCGATTTTCGCTAGAATTGAGGTTTTTGGCTTATTTTTCGTTTAGATAGGTTGAAATAAGCTAGTGTGAGCTCATTCACACCTAACCTAGGCATACTTTTATCATAATATTCTTCCAAAAATATCCTGAAGGGGTAGCGGTAGCCTGAGGGGCGGTAGGTCAGAGCCTGAGGCGAGTAAACCCCCTCGCCGTTAGTTCCCTTTGTCCATGTCTGTTGTTGATTTAACCTGTGAAACCGTCGTTTGGTTTTCATTCTAGATAACCTGTTATAGCATCCTTGCTTGGAGGAAGCAAAGCTGAAGGTGTTAGCCGCCAAAATCAGGCCTATTTTAAATATACTTAATGTACTTAATTTAATTAAATGTGGTAAGTAAATTATAATTAAATTAAATTTCTCTCAGATGTGGTAAGTAAATTTTAATTTAATTATATTTCTCTGGGCAGGTGGTAAGTAAATTATAATTTAATTAAATTTCAAATAAATTTACTTAGCAACAGTACTCCGCACAGCCGCTGTACAAGAGAGGCCAGTTGATGCAAGTAGGAAAGTAGGAAAGTTTATCATCTACAACACATACATACGTAGCAACGAGAACAAAAGAAAACACAGAAAATAACCAAAATCGTCTGTTATTTTCTGTGTTTTCTTTTGTTCTCGTTGCTACGTATGTATGTGTTGTAGATGATAAACTTTCCTACTTGCATCAACTGGCCTCTCTTGTACACGTCGATACAGTAGTTGTCGTTGGGTCGCGAGCATGATGTGATGAGTCTATTGGACCCCCTGATAAATTGTTGATAACAGGACTTGACATATGGTACTGACCGACACATCTGCTGGTTAGTGCAGCAGCAGAACGGTCCCATGCAATCACGCCAGCCGAGTCCGGTGCCGCAGAAGTGGTAGGAACACTTGGTGTCACCCAATGTCCTGTCATCCGACGAGTAAGTATGCAAACACCAGCTTTGAGTTCGGTTTGAGTGACAGACTGTGTCGCCACTGGCATAGTGCGCCCGCAGACACTGCTTCACTCTGGCAGGTCTCAATTCATCGGTGTTACAGTTGTCCTCGCCGTTGCAACAGCAAACCAACTCTTCTGCTCTCGTGTCGCAGCGCATGTCACCAACAGATTCTAGAAAACTCACACCATCAACATAGGACAGTCAGGCACTCAGCTCCATAAACTAGGACAGTCAGGCACTTAATGCCGTTTATGGTACCGCCGCGATATATGGTACCCCCAGCTTCGGGGCCTGTGGTGGTACCATATATGGTACCGGTACCAAATAAGGTGCCAGTACCATATATGGTACCACAACGTTCGAGGTCTGTGGTGGTACCATATATGGTGACGGTACCATATAAGGTGCCGGTACCATACCCCCACCTTCGCGTTGTTACCGGTACCGGTACCATATGTGGTACCACTCCGTTCAGATTTCATACCGTATATGGTACCACCACAGTCGCCGAACGTGGGGGCACCATATATGGTACCGGTACCATATGTGGTCACGGCACCTTATATGGTGTCGGTACCATAAACGGCGTTAAGTGCCTGACTGTAGGACTATCAAAAATCAACTTTTTGCACCCCCATCCATACATTTAACAGCTTCGGGCCGACCTGGGGGATTCTCCCCACCCGACTTACTGTAATATTGCTGCATGTGAAACAACACAAAGCGCGCGAAGTTTAAACGACTTGACAGAGAAGTGGTAGTAAAAGTACTAAAACAGAACAGCTTAAATCTCCAAGCAGTTGCAATTTTTACAAATCGATAGGAGGGCCTGGTTTAAAAACATAAAAATACCCCTAGACACGCATCGGTGTTTTCCAAATGTAGATAAAATAATTTCTGAGCTTTAAAAATCTCGGCGGAGGGGAAGAAAAATATATTTTCACATCGTGGGGGGAATGGGCCTCCTCCCACCTGGGGGGTAAGGGGTTTTGCTCAGGTTGGGGGGTGAGGGGGGTTTCGCCCAGAGGGGGTCCGAAATTTCAAAAAGCTCCAAAACGCCTGGAAATGCGTTTTTAGCACTTCTTTTCAGTAAGGACGCTAAAGATCGCTATTTAAGCTGGGAAATAGCGTTTTAGAGCTAAAAACAAGCAAAAAAATGGCGAAAAGCGCTTCCGAAAACCCCCGATTTCTCTTAAATATCAGCAGTGGAAACGCCAAATTCGGTTTCCAAAGGCTTTTCAAAAAGGTATTCGGAGTCCGAGCTAAAATTAACAGAAATTATTAGTGCGACCTTCCCGACCACGACAAGAAAATTTTGAAAATTTAGCCTTCAAAAAACGCATTAAAAAGGTGTTCTGAGCAGGGATGCCTACCATGCCAAAATTGTACTAGTACTAAAATCTATCTTTGAATTTAGTTCCATACCAAACCAAATTCAAAACAGCTCCTCCTATACTATACCATACCATATCTAAATCAAACGCCTTTACCAGATAATTTTAGTACTAGAATTATGATTTTGGTAAGGCCTTTTCATTTTAGTACTATAGCTTGTTGGCTATATTTACAACACTTTTCAAATGCGTCAAAATATATCCCCCAATGCTTTCTGCATGTTTTTATTCTAAAAAACTCAAGAAAGCTGGATTGAGCATAATTTCCAAAGGCTTCTATGACATTATCACAGCAAACTACAAGTAGGGATGGGCACGCTTCGTCCGGCTGCGCCGTTTAGAATATACAAAAATACGGGCAAAATATGGTCCGAAAACGGTTTTCGCAACTTCAAGCGCAAATTCTTCTTTATGTTCGGTTATTGATGGTAGGAAGTGATGTACTTATATGAAACAGAGTACGAGCTATCGAATAAGATGCATTTTGAACCATAATTCAGCCGTTAAAGGGCATTTTTTTCTCAAAAACTGAATTCGTCGTTTTTCAACGTCCATTTTCTGTTGAAAGGAGAGTTTATTTAAATTGGTTTCAATCGGATTTGAAATCAGCGTAACTTGTTACCTACATAGCACCACTCTTTTTCTTAACGCAGTTTGACGCGATCCCCACAAATTGGATTCTTTCTTAACTACTGAAAATCGGCTTTTTCGTGGACTTTTTTCGTGTTCCTGATTGTTGTGATAAAATGATGAATTTGGCGAAAGGGTTTCAATCGGTTCTGAGTACAGTAGACTTCAGGCTTTCGGATGATACAAGAATTGGCTCTCTGCTGTTTGTCGTTAACCCCACAAACGCTGTTGAAGTTTCTGTAACCCTGAATTTTTCCCATTTCAGTATTTTATTTTGTGCAACGCTTGCAATCATACTTTTTCGCATTAATTTGGCTGTGTTACGGATATTCACGGCCTTCTAGTAGATTTCAAACAATCAAGTAGGTTGCATCTTCGTAAATCGCGCCACAGAAAATCAGTCCCAGTTCAAACGTGCGACCAAATGCTAATTACTAAACTGCTCGGCTCACACAAAAACTGTTTTTAACACGAATTTCTCTAATTCTTCATGAAATCAAGTGCGGTTTTTTGCGTAATTTATCGCATCCGGTCATGCTATCGCCGTTTTAGCATAAACTTTTTCTTGTAGGGCGAGTTATTCAAACATATTGCCCATAATAAAAATGGTACCAAGTGCGCCATAGAAAAGTCCTTCGCAGGCGGCTGTCATTAAATCGCATTTTTCTAATTTTTAATGAAATCGAATGCGTTTTTTTGCCTGAATTGTCCTATGCGGTCATTCTATCGGCCCTTTCAGCATATTTTCGTGGTCGTAGCGCGAATTATTAAAAATGGTCGCCCATACCTACTACAAGTACTGTACCAAATTCGTACCAAAATCATACCAACCAAATTCAAACTGAATTAGCTAGTACTATACCATACCATATCGAATTCCAATCGCCAAGTTTATGCTATACCATACCATATCGAATTCAAATCGCCAAGTTTATGCTATACCATACCATATCGAATTCAAATCGCCAAGTTTATACTATACCATACCATATCGAATTCAAATCGCCAAGTTTATACTATACCACACCATATCGAATTCAAATCGCCAAGTTTATACTATACCATACCATATCGAATTCAAATCGCCAAGTTTATACTATACCATACCATATCGAATTCAAATCGCCAAGTTTATACTATACCATACCATATCGAATTCAAATCGCCAAGTTTATACTATACCATACCATATCGAATTCAAATCGCCAAGTTCATACTATACCATACCATATCGAATTCAAATCGCCAAGTTTATACTTTACCATACCATATCGAATTCCAATCGCCAAGTTTACGCTATACCATACCACATCGAATTCAAATCGCCAAGTTTATACTTTACCATACCATATCGAATTCAAACTTTGAATTTGTTAGGCATTATTGCCCGTGGATACGCCACGGGTGACTGCAAAAGCTGACCGCAGATGTTTCCGGTGTCACAGCCTGAACTGAGCAGTGAATGGTTCCTATTGAAGTGGTTGATGCAAATCTTGTGGTCAGGGCAGAGTTGTGTCAGCTTGTCAGGGTCCAAGGTCAAACAACTGTCCACCCAGGGTTCCCGTGCCCGGTCCAGATGTTGGCAGCCTTCATCAGTGTTGTTGCAACAGCAGACACGGCTTGACCAAAAGTAAGTGTACATGATGCAGCCATTGGAACCTTCTCTGATCGCTCGCTCGCACACTGCACCGTCTTCACATGCACTCCAAGAGATCCGGTTGTATTGATTGAACATAGCCAGACAGTAGGGTCGTTCTCCTGTACACTCTGAACAATCTTTAATGGACAGCGAACACTCACTCTCAGCCGCAAATATGACTACTACACAACACAACACACGCACAGACATAGTGAGAAGCAAAGGAAGATGCATAATTTACATAATTACAACCACTTCCGTGTGTTTACTCTTGCGCCTGCCAGCACAGATAAAAGTAATAGGTTCTTGGTCTGAATATTTTAAGCAGAATTTTGACTTGCTGGTGTTGTCTTGTCCCATATAAAACTGTGGCCCTAGACTCCTTATTATCAATTTTTTGTTTTGTTTCTATAGTATGTACATTAACGGTAACTCCTAGGCATTATCTCTGGCCCAACTTTCCGCACAAATACCTAACATAACAGTGGTACAGTACGTATGAGTTGGCCAAATAAAATGAGCGCACTGCACTACTAAACACAGGTGACATGTCATGATTCGGTGTGTTACAAGAAGTTAAGATACAAGTTCTGAGTGGATTCAGAACTGTTAAACAAACTCCTTCTTCTCAACAAACCATTATCGACATTCCTAGCTGTCATCAATTTCAGTTTACAGGAGAAACTTGGTTCTGCTGCATCGATAAAAAACGTTTCACGGTAATTATTGCATAAGGTATTTATACAGCCTTGTAAGCATTAGCAGTAAAAGGAAACATGTAGTACAGTCAAAAATCAGTCGCAAACATGGTACCCTCGTGCACTAGCATTTCTCAGATAAACTGTTAATTAGTGACAAAAGATGACAGCCAATCCTAGTGGTAAGCAAGGCTGGGCACATTAATAATGGCAAGGGCAAAAAGCAAACCCAATCCCCAATCATCTGGCTTTACAGCTTCTGAAGTGGTGCTGGTGACATCAGTAGAAGGAGTAGAAGTTGGTGTGGCAGTGGTAGTTGTACTAGAAGTAGTGCTCACAGTTGTGGTGGTAATGACAGGTGGCGCCAAACTTTCTTCATTGCAGTCATCACTGTTCACGCAGCAGCACAAAGTCGCCCCGAATTTGTCAGGTCCGCAGCTTTGATTGGCCCTGACAATGTCTTCACATGGTTGCTCAGCAGCACATCCCATACCCATCAACTTTGGAGGAAAGGGGTCGCGTCGGTGGTATGTTCTGCTACAGTAACTGTTCTTGGGGTAATGGCACGATTCGGATCGGTTCTTGTCAGCCAAACAGCTGGTGACCAGAAGACTGGCTGGTTTCAACTTGTCTCCATTGCAGTCATCCTCAGCATAGCAACAGCAATGGTTGATACCCGAGCCCAGATCCTTTTCACAGGCACGGAAAACGGCGCTGATACAGACACCCGTGCTTGGATGTTTTTGGCAGGCACTGGAAATTACGCTGGCACAGAGGGCGCCATTGTCACAGCCACGCTGTGCCATGGAGAGGCCTTTGAAACTGTTGTAGCAATAGGTGGCCGTCTTCTGGCAGTACTGACTAGTTCCGTTTGATATGAAGCAGCGGTTCAACCTAGGAGGCGGAAGGGTGTTGCAATTCTCTCTGTCATTGCAGCAGCAGCGAATGGACGCATTGGGGTTGGTGAGACTGACTTGACAGAACGTGGAGCCAGCACAGCTCGTATCTGTGGCACAGCCACTGTGTATCAAACGTCCTGCCTGGTACACATCAACACAGTAGTGATCGTTGGGGCGTTGGCATTTTCTGACCCACCTTACAGAGGTTTGAATGTCTTTTATGTAGCAGGACTTGAGATAAATCACTGCACGACACATATCTTTCCTTGTACAGCAACAAATGTTCTCTGAACAGTGACCCCAGGTGTGACCCTCACACAGCTCACCGTAGTCACACTTTGCAAATTCCATCCTGCGTAGAGTGTACGAGTAGCCTTGCACACACCAACTTTGAGCTTTGTTTGACTGGCAGCGTGTTGCCGTGACATTTTGGTTGGATTCTAGCTTCAGCGGACACACCTTCACTCTAGCAGGTCGTAGCTGATCAGTGTTACAATTGTCCTGGCCAGTACAGCAGCAGACAAACACTTCTGGGTCGTCTGTTCTGTCATTTCTGCACTTCAAGTCTCCAATGCGTTCTAAAAACGAATCCATCACTGCTTATTGTCTATCTTTCAAACAGTCAAACAGTCAAAGGCTCACTGCAAATGTCTCCGCTGTCACAGCTTGAAGCCAGGAGTGAGTGGTTGCCGTCAAAACGATTGAGACAAAATGTGCGGTTGGGACAGTGTTGTGTGGGCTTGGCAGGGTCTCCAGTCAAACAGCTGTCCACCCAGGGTTGCAGCGCCCGGTCGAGTCGTTGGCAGCCACCATCAGTGTTGTTGCAACAGCAGATACGGCTCATGTCGGTCTTGAAGGTACGGTACAGAATGCACCCATTCGAACCCTCTTTGATCGCTTTGCCACACATGACACCGTAATCACACATCATATATACCAGGTGGTTTGTTTTGTCGAATATTTTGAGACAGAAGGGCAGCCGACCTGTGCACTCTGAGCAATCATCGATTCGATGTGAGCAAACACACAAAACACCCACAACCAACACTGCACTAAACAACAGAGGCGCGGCCATGACAGCATACACACAAAACACAGAGAATGGAGGCGAAATGATTTATACAGAAATTTTTGGTTTCTGGGACCCACCTATTCCTACTTCCTACTTTCAAGTTTATCAATTGAAGGGCGCAGCCAATTGACTGACTACCACCTACATCCGATCACAACAGTGGTGTCAAAATTGTTCGTATTACAAGAAACGAGCAAACACAACAAAAGTTTACAAGGAGGCTTTCGCTTCCCTAGAGCTTCTTCCTCTACAAAATAAGACAATCATAAGCTACATAAACTATCTTACGCAGCGCTCAATGCTGGAGGGGAAAATAAAGACAAAAAGAAATCATTTTATTGGATTCAATCGGACGAATTGAGCTGGTTAGTAACGAATAATTGCATTCGTATAGTATACACAGTCAAAAAAGTTACAGTGACTCAGGACTTCGAAAAATGTCCATGTAAAAGCTTAGAGTTTAGAGATGTAAAGCATTACAAAACAAAGTGAGGTCAGTATAAGCCGGCACAGTTGGTGTAATGGTTTAGGCCGCAAAGTCACTGTGCGCGTGGTCATGCGTTCATCCACTCGGCGGGGCAATTTCTTGCTGCAATGAGTTGGTCGTTGGCACAAGGCCCAACCGAGGCCACCGAAAGCTGGTTACAGCAAGTAGGTAAAGGTAAATGGGAACCGACTGGAGCTACCGTTGCACCTAAGCTACAATAGCAACCAACGACAATGTCTTGGGAGTTTGGGACATACGGAAAGAGGACAGCTACCGCTGAGACCTGCCCAGACTGACACCGAGCATGTGCTCCCGCTAGTAGTGAAGGCAGCGAAGGAAGGGCAGGATGTGGGTGTGCAAGATGGGCCCGCAGTGTGGCCTAACGCAGGGGCTACAGTCCCGCCCACACAATCCATCCATCCATCTGAGGTCAGTGATAAAGAGGTGACAAACGCTAGATAGGTTTTGTTTGAAGTCATTCTTTAATACTCTAATACTTATGTATTTCCCTACATTCACCACAGGAAATAATTAAAAATGCAATTGAAATTCGAGGCGAATTTCAATTCAGTTACAATTAAATTATGGCCCAACTTTTCAATTCAAATTTCAAATTCATACTTGTTTTTCAGATTCCGGTTTAAAAATGTACAATTCTCGACCCAAACGTTTTTTATTCAGAAAAAACACTAAACCCTGTTTCGCCCACATGAATCTTGGTTTCATTCAAACTTTATAATGACACGGATTTGGGTTTTCTGGTCTTTTTGAAGTGGATATTATAGCAGTACACAAACAGACATTGTTAGCAAGAAAATAGATCAGTAACAAGCAAAGGTTGACACAGTAAGAATGACAGTGGCCGAAAACAGAGTCAATTTCCAATCCCCCATCCCGGCAGCTTCCGAAGTAACTGTGCTGACAAGAGCAGTAGAAAGAGTGGTTGTGACTGCAGTTGAACTTGTGGTGGTGCTGATCCTTGTGGTAGTGTCGAGCCCAGGCGTCAGACTCTCGTCATTGCAGTTGTCATGACTGTCACAACAACACCAGGTCTTCCCCGATCTCTTATGCAGCCCGCAGGTTCGATTGGCCTGGATGATGGCATTGCAAGTCCGATTATCCTCACACCGTGCGGTCAGAAACTGCGGTGGCCCATACTTGCGTAAGTTGTATCTCCTAATGCAGTAGTGCTGCTTGGGGTAGAGGCAATCCTTGGTTCTGCCTTTTCTGTCTAGACAGCTGGCTACCAGACGACCAGGCGGTTTGACGTCATCTCCATTGCAGTTGTTCATAGCCGTGCAGCAACAGTAAGTTACACCTGAGCTTTTATCCTTTGCACACGCACCGTAAGGGACCTTAGCACAGAGAGTGCCGTCGTCACAACCTCTCTCCACCATGCTGAGCCCCCTGAAGCTGTTGTAGCAGTACCTTGCCCGCATCTGACAGTTCTGTTGAGTGGCGTTGCTGAAGATGCAGCCGGTCAAGCGAGGGGCTAGATGGGTATTGCAGTTGTCGCCATCATTGCAGCAACAAGTTACAGAGGTATTGGGGCGAGTCAGACTGACATAGCACAGAGCAGGCGAGTCTATACAAGTACTAGCCTCTGCACAGCCGCTGTGTATCAACTGCCCTCTCTTGTACACGTCGATACAGTAGTTGTCGTTGGGTCGCGAGCATGATGTGATGAGTCTATTGGACCCCCTGATAAATTGTTGATAACAGGACTTGACATATGGTACTGACCGACACATCTGCTGGTTAGTGCAGCAGCAGAACGGTCCCATGCAATCACGCCAGCCGAGTCCGTTGCCGCAGAGGTGGTAAGAACACTCGCTGTCACCCAATGTCCTGTCATCCGACGAGTAAGTATGCAAACACCAGCTTTGAGTTCGGTTTGAGTGACAGACTGTGTCGCCACTGGCAAACTGCGCCCGCAGACACTGCTTCACTCTGGCAGGTCTTAATTCATCGGTGTTACAGTTGTCCTCGCCGTTGCAGCAGCAAACCAACTCTTCTGCTCTCGTGTCGCAGCGCATGTCACCAACAGATTCTAGAGAACTCACACCATCAACATAGGACAGTCAGGCACTCAGCTCCATAAACTAGGACAGTCAGGCACTTAATGCCGTTTATGGTACCGCCGCGATATATGGTACCCCCAGCTTCGGGGCCTGTGGTAGTACCATATATGGTACCGGTACCAAATAAGGTGCCAGTACCATATATGGTACCACAACGTTCGAGGTCTGTGGTGGTACCATATATGGTGACGGTACCATATAAGGTGCCGGTACCATACCCCCACCTTCGCGTTGTTACCGGTACCGGTACCATATGTGGTACCACTCCGTTCAGATTTCATACCGTATATGGTACCACCACAGTCGCCGAACGTGGGGGCACCATATATGGTACCGGTACCATATGTGGTCACGGCACCTTATATGGTGTCGGTACCATAAACGGCGTTAAGTGCCTGACTGTAGGACTATCAAAAATCAACTTTTTGCACCCCCATCCATACATTTAACAGCTTCGGGCCGACCTGGGGGATTCTCCCCACCCGACTTACTGTAATATTGCTGCATGTGAAACAACACAAAGCGCGCGAAGTTTAAACGACTTGACAGAGAAGTGGTAGTAAAAGTACTAAAACAGAACAGCTTAAATCTCCAAGCAGTTGCAATTTTTACAAATCGATAGGAGGGCCTGGTTTAAAAACATAAAAATACCCCTAGACACGCATCGGTGTTTTCCAAATGTAGATAAAATAATTTCTGAGCTTTAAAAATCTCGGCGGAGGGGAAGAAAAATATATTTTCACATCGTGGGGGGAATGGGCCTCCTCCCACCTGGGGGGTAAGGGGTTTTGCTCAGGTTGGGGGGTGAGGGGGGTTTCGCCCAGAGGGGGTCCGAAATTTCAAAAAGCTCCAAAACGCCTGGAAATGCGTTTTTAGCACTTCTTTTCAGTAAGGACGCTAAAGATCGCTATTTAAGCTGGGAAATAGCGTTTTAGAGCTAAAAACAAGCAAAAAAATGGCGAAAAGCGCTTCCGAAAACCCCCGATTTCTCTTAAATATCAGCAGTGGAAACGCCAAATTCGGTTTCCAAAGGCTTTTCAAAAAGGTATTCGGAGTCCGAGCTAAAATTAACAGAAATTATTAGTGCGACCTTCCCGACCACGACAAGAAAATTTTGAAAATTTAGCCTTCAAAAAACGCATTAAAAAGGTGTTCTGAGCAGGGATGCCTACCATGCCAAAATTGTACTAGTACTAAAATCTATCTTTGAATTTAGTTCCATACCAAACCAAATTCAAAACAGCTCCTCCTATACTATACCATACCATATCTAAATCAAACGCCTTTACCAGATAATTTTAGTACTAGAATTATGATTTTGGTAAGGCCTTTTCATTTTAGTACTATAGCTTGTTGGCTATATTTACAACACTTTTCAAATGCGTCAAAATATATCCCCCAATGCTTTCTGCATGTTTTTATTCTAAAAAACTCAAGAAAGCTGGATTGAGCATAATTTCCAAAGGCTTCTATGACATTATCACAGCAAACTACAAGTAGGGATGGGCACGCTTCGTCCGGCTGCGCCGTTTAGAATATACAAAAATACGGGCAAAATATGGTCCGAAAACGGTTTTCGCAACTTCAAGCGCAAATTCTTCTTTATGTTCGGTTATTGATGGTAGGAAGTGATGTACTTATATGAAACAGAGTACGAGCTATCGAATAAGATGCATTTTGAACCATAATTCAGCCGTTAAAGGGCATTTTTTTCTCAAAAACTGAATTCGTCGTTTTTCAACGTCCATTTTCTGTTGAAAGGAGAGTTTATTTAAATTGGTTTCAATCGGATTTGAAATCAGCGTAACTTGTTACCTACATAGCACCACTCTTTTTCTTAACGCAGTTTGACGCGATCCCCACAAATTGGATTCTTTCTTAACTACTGAAAATCGGCTTTTTCGTGGACTTTTTTCGTGTTCCTGATTGTTGTGATAAAATGATGAATTTGGCGAAAGGGTTTCAATCGGTTCTGAGTACAGTAGACTTCAGGCTTTCGGATGATACAAGAATTGGCTCTCTGCTGTTTGTCGTTAACCCCACAAACGCTGTTGAAGTTTCTGTAACCCTGAATTTTTCCCATTTCAGTATTTTATTTTGTGCAACGCTTGCAATCATACTTTTTCGCATTAATTTGGCTGTGTTACGGATATTCACGGCCTTCTAGTAGATTTCAAACAATCAAGTAGGTTGCATCTTCGTAAATCGCGCCACAGAAAATCAGTCCCAGTTCAAACGTGCGACCAAATGCTAATTACTAAACTGCTCGGCTCACACAAAAACTGTTTTTAACACGAATTTCTCTAATTCTTCATGAAATCAAGTGCGGTTTTTTGCGTAATTTATCGCATCCGGTCATGCTATCGCCGTTTTAGCATAAACTTTTTCTTGTAGGGCGAGTTATTCAAACATATTGCCCATAATAAAAATGGTACCAAGTGCGCCATAGAAAAGTCCTTCGCAGGCGGCTGTCATTAAATCGCATTTTTCTAATTTTTAATGAAATCGAATGCGTTTTTTTGCCTGAATTGTCCTATGCGGTCATTCTATCGGCCCTTTCAGCATATTTTCGTGGTCGTAGCGCGAATTATTAAAAATGGTCGCCCATACCTACTACAAGTACTGTACCAAATTCGTACCAAAATCATACCAACCAAATTCAAACTGAATTAGCTAGTACTATACCATACCATATCGAATTCCAATCGCCAAGTTTATGCTATACCATACCATATCGAATTCAAATCGCCAAGTTTATACTATACCATACCATATCGAATTCAAATCGCCAAGTTTATACTATACCATACCATATCGAATTCAAATCGCCAAGTTTATACTATACCATACCATATCGAATTCAAATCGCCAAGTTTATACTATACCATACCATATCGAATTCAAATCGCCAAGTTTATACTATACCACACCATATCGAATTCAAATCGCCAAGTTTATACTATACCATACCAGGGTTGTATATTTTTCCGAAAAAAACCTCGGCCTGTTTTTTTCCAGTTTTTTTCCGGTTTTTTTCCGGTTTTTTTCCTAAATCGTGGAAAAAAACTCCAGCCCAAGTTCTGAGTATCCTAGGCTGGTTTTATGATTCCTAACGCTTTCTAGCGCCTTCCTCTAGTCTTGTTAGACCAGAAATTACTGTTGTTTGGTATTGGATTTTCCGTTTGTGTATGTGTATGTGTATGTGTATACACATTTACCTTCAAATGTGTATGGTAATTTGTGTATACACATTCAACAAAACAATGTGTATTTTTGTGTATATTTGTGTATGTGTATTGTACTGAAAATGCAATTTTTTTGGTAGACTTTGAGCCAGAAATGCTAAGAAAATCAAATCTCTAAATGTCTGTTGCTTGAAACCTTTGATAGCTTTGAAATCAAGTTACTTAGGCCATTTGAAGGCTTTATGAGGATATCTACCGTTTATTACTGCAGCAAAAACATCGAAATTTTACGATTCTGTTCGAAATTTTATCGGCTTTTGCTGATCAAATACACATACACAAAAATACACATTTCGAGTAGTGTTTGTGTATGGTAATGTGTATCCGAATTTTCAATGTGTATGTGTATGTGTATGTGTATACACATTGAAAAAACAATGTGTATTTTTGTGTATGGTAAATGTGTATGTGTATACACAAACAACAGTACCAGAAATACACGTGTTACATTGATATAAATCACGAAACAGGCATGAAACAGTGCCTGACAGGTTCCATAAATAATGCTATATGCAAATTTTCTTACAGCAGTTTGCATTTTTGTTTTTTCATGCCAAATTTGGTCTTTTTTGTTGTTTTTCTAACAGTTTTGAGTCAGTATGGCCAGTTATACATAGCAAAAGTCCATTTTTTAAACGAATAATGACGTAAATTAGCTATTTTTAGCTTGAGTTTTTTTCCGCGATTTATGTTTTTTTCCGACCCTTAGGAAAAAAACCGGTTTTTTTCCGGAAAAAAACAGTTTTTTTCCGGTGTTTTTTTCCCACCTCACATCCCTGTACCATACCATATCGAATTCAAATCGCCAAGTTTATACTATACCATACCATATCGAATTCAAATCGCCAAGTTTATACTATACCATACCATATCGAATTCAAATCGCCAAGTTTATACTATACCATACCATATCGAATTCAAATCGCCAAGTTTATACTATACCATACCATATCGAATTCAAATCGCCAAGTTTATACTATACCATACCATATCGAATTCAAATCGCCAAGTTTATACTATACCATACCATATCGAATTCAAATCGCCAAGTTTATACTATACCATACCATATCGAATTCAAATCGCCAAGTTCATACTATACCATACCATATCGAATTCAAATCGCCAAGTTTATACTATACCATACCATATCGAATTCAAATCGCCAAGTTTATACTATACCATGCCATATCGAATTCTAATCGCCAAGTTTATACTTTACCATACCATATCGAATTCAAACTTTGAATTTGTTAGGCATCCTTGTGCCTGGATACGCCACGGGTGACTGCAAAAGCTGACCGCAGATGTTTTCGGTGTCACAGCCTGAACTGAGCAGTGAATGGTTGCCATTGAAGCGGTTGAGGCAAAACTTGTGGTCAGGGCAGAGTTGTGTCAGGTGGTCAGGGTCCAAGGTCAAACAACTGTCCACCCAGGGTTCCAGTGCCCGGTCCAGATGTTGGCAGCCGTCATCAGTGTTGTTGCAGCAGCACACACGGCTTGACCAAAAGTAAGTGTACATGATGCAGCCATTGGAACCTTCTCTGATCGCTCGCTCGCACACTGCACCGTCTTCACATGCACTCCAAGAGATCCGGTTGTATTGATTGAACATAGCCAGACAGTAGGGTCGTTCTCCTGTACACTCTGAACAATCTTTAATGTTCAGCCAACACTCACTCTCAGCCGCAAATAAGACTACTACACAACACAACACACGCACAGACATAGTGAGAAGCAAAGGAAGATACATAATTTACATAATTACAACCACCCTGGTGTGTTTGCTGTTGCGCGCGCACACAGGAAGCAGCAACGAAGTAATACTAATTGATATTCTGTCCAAATTTTTTAAGCAGACTTTGACTTGCTGGTGTTGTCTGGTCCCATATAAAACTGTTGCCCTAAACGCACAAATAGCTAACATAACAGTGCTACAGTACGTATGAGTTGGCCAAATAAAATGAGCGCACTACACTACTAAACACAGGTGACATGTCATGATTCGGTGTGTTACAAGAAGTTAAGATACAAGTTCTGAGTGGATTCAGAACTGCTAAGCAAACTCCTTCTTCTCAACAAACCGTTATCCACATTCCTAGCTGTCATCATTTTCAGTTTATAGGACCAACTTGGTTCTGCTGCGTCGATAAAAAACGTTTCACGGTAATTATTGCATAAGGTATTTATACATTCTTGTAAGCATTAGCAGTAAAAGGAAACATGTACAGTCAAAAATCAGTCGCAAACATGGTACCCTCGTGTACAGTGGGAAAACAAATTTTTAAAACATATTAAGAGCCGGTTTCTCTAGGAATCGACTTTTCCTCCTTAACCTCCGGACAAATCTCAACTTTTTGTCTCCGATTTGGCTGAAATTTTGTATTTTGGTATAATTTGACCTAAAAAGACATTTTATCACCTTCCCGGCCATTTTTGAGAGGGTCACTTTTTCAACCCTCTCACAGATTTCGAGTCATAACTCGGGACCAAATGATCGTAGGAACTTGCGAATTGCATATTTGGAATCAGAAAATTATTCTCTTTCAAACGATACCTTAGTTGACTGCATTGCAGAGAAAAAATTTTTTTCGAACCCCTTCCGGGACCGATTTGACCCCCGCACAGTCATGTTTCCAACTGTTTTATTTCATGGAAATGTAGCGCTTTGTTTTTGCTTTCGATTAAAGAAAAAAAATCAAAAAAAAAAAGGGGGCCCAAATCGGGTTTTTGGGCCTTGAAAGTTGAAAATCAAAAACATTTTCCTTATAATGGATTGCACACTGTAAACAACACAACTTAGTCGGTTTTGAATCGAATTTGGAGATCTTTGGCACAGGTATTGTACTGTTCATCTTGCACATAGCGCACAAACCTGGTCCTGGTTGCCGCTGTTTAACACGAGTTTTGTGCTTATTTTGTTTATTATTTTCAGTTTCGCAAACAATTTCTCGGTTTCATTTGATGTTTCCCATGATGGGCGCCCGAATTGTCATTTTGAAAGGAATTAGAGCTGGAAATCGGGCTGGCCCAACCCAAGCAATGCATAAGCGAAGGATAGTTGGAAACTTTTGCATTGAATGAACATTCTGCTTACTTGGTTACTTACAAGAAGTAAGCATCTATTAGCATTGTGCACTATAACGAATATTTACTGAGACTGCTAGACTCTGTTACTCTCTTGTTATTTGTTTTCTCCTTAAGCATGCCATGCAAGATTTGCGTAGGTGTGCCTGTCAACAGACAATAAACATTAATGATGCTGGCCTCTGTGGGGTGGCGGCTGTAAAACTCGTTATCTCCACTCACCTATTGACGTACGTACACACGCAAACTAGTAGTGCTGACGTAATTCACCCACGCCTGATATAATGTATATAAGCAAACGGAGCCTTGCTAGATTGTCTTATTCTACTCTGGCAGCTATAATAATGACACTCAAGCTATTATTGCTTCATTGTATTGTGATGATTTTAGCTACACCGTTAACTGGAAGACCGCTTACAAAAGGTATTACATTCAATTCTGTGTAAGTGTAATATCCATTGAGGGTTGAGGAGAGCAGCACTTAGATCCTTCCTTCGGCTGTTAGCTAAGGCTGCTATAAGTATCAAGAAAGTCAAGCTGTGCCACATCGAACACATGGTTTTTGCGTTCATAATATGCATGTCCAAAGAAAAGAAGATTGTTCAACATGTAGGAAGGAACCAAACTATTTTTGTAGTAACGATATTAGCTAACATACCCAAGAGCTTTATGTAGGTTCATTCCCACATTCCATCGAATGTATGGATGGATCGCTGTTTATCCCTGATGTTGTAAAAGAATCTATGAGTCTGTACGCAGGCCTACTGCATTCCAATTTTGCTTCAGTGTCCTTTTCTGTGCAACGCACAAAGCGATCTGACACAGCATCAGATCCTACAGCATCACAGTCATGTTTAATGGCTGGACATCTTGAGCACCATGATTCTCCTTCTCCATGTGGAACTGGTGATTTAGCAGGTCTTACCAGCTTGCATGATCTCATGGCCATTAATGTCTGCAATGCCCCGAATGACCCAGCTATTCCTCATGTGAGATCCAAGGACATTCAGCATTCACTTGGAGCAAAAAATGAGGCTGACCTCATCAGTGCCAGAGCTGATGCCATTTTCATCAAAGACTGGGACACTACAGAAACAAAAAATCGTCTGAAATCAATGAAAGTGTGTCTGAAACACAGGCGTGAGCTTGGTTACTTATGGTGGGAAAAAGCAAGGTCCTCATTTCTGGAAAAAAAGGAAAAGGAACAAAGAATAACATGCAAAATAAACGATATTTTGGAGACATTCGAAGCAGTCATTGAGCGAGGACGCATTCACAAGAAACGCCGTCCAACCGCCACACATTCTGTGAACAGAATCCAATCTGAGGCACTGTTTTTACAGTACAACAAGTTAATTCCAATCGGATTTCGTAAGTCTAATTTCCAGCCACAGTGTAACTTTGAAGATGTGCAAATTGTAGTATTTTCAGCTGTTTGCAAACCACACGCTACAGCACTGAATGTAATGGAGGAGGCTTTAACAGAGCAACGCGAAAGGGAAATGGCCGCCAAATTAGAACAGGTATGATTGTTACAGGACTAGTTTTTCTAGTTTTTCATTGTTCTGCAGACTAGGTATTGCACCATGTTCTTGTGTCTGCAGTACAACTGCTTCTCCATCGGTATGCTTTCATACATTTTTTGCTACAAATGAAAATACTACACCTGCATTTCTTATTGTCATTGAGTGCGATCTGGTAACACTAGCATGATAAGGGCTAATCTCTCATGACAACTGCACCAACGCCTGCACAGCTGACTATGTTTCAGCACTATGGCAGCCAACATTCACACGAATTGTCACAACCAACAAGCCAAGAGTCTGACAGCAGCTATGAATACCAACTTAGCCAGCCAACGTGTAGCGACCCTCAAACAACCAAGATACAGAAAATAGTCAGGGAGTTAATCAAAGAAGCAAATCTGCAGTATGTCAGTGTACCATGGGGTTGTACAGAGCCACTTGAACAGTTGAATGAAAGAGCACTTAATCGACGGATTAGAGGAGCACGGTTGGTCACTCAGCAGATTTACCAAGCATTTTGTCCTGATAACCCACGCCAACTGGAAAACTTAGTGCTACAAAAAGAATCTGCTCGGTTCTGGAACCAAAAATTGCCAAAACAGCTTGATGATATTATGCAACAAGTGGTTGATGGCTTTGAGATGGCAGAGACAACAACTGAGCAGAAAGTAATGCTCTCACTTATTGCCCCAGTTATGACAGAAGCTCAGCTGCAAAGCTATCTTCCAGGTATATGCTTTTTTGAAGTGCATGTGCGTGTAGGGTGTTACTTCTATATATACATGTAGCAAGTAACTTTATTTTGTACACCAGCTTGGTTTCAGGTCTTTCATCATACATGTTCAAACAAGCACGGTTTTGGGCAAAGAAGTTGGGTCCAGGTGCTTTCCCGGTACCAAAAACCGAAGAAGAACAGCGAAAAGGCTTATCTGAGGAGGATCATAAGAAAACTGACTCATTTGTTTCATTCATATCTGGGCCAATGGTGACTGTTGATCTTCCTTATGGCACACTAGAGATGAAAACAAAGACAGGGCGTGTAGTTATCCCTCAGACAGTTCGCAATCTGCGCGCAGTAAGTTGTGTAGTCCATGCATGTTTATGCAGTGCAACATGTTTCAGGTCCATATTGTTGATCAATACACTACGTTTATGAAACAAACGGGTCAAGAAGATTAATTGTTAGGCCGATCATCACTTTTATGGATCTTGAAGTGCTGCACGGCACGTCAGAGCAAGGCTCTCGCTGGACTTGACTATTTTACACAAGCTGGTATCAATATTTGCTTTAAGTGTGCTGCAGGTAAAAGCAACAATGTTGTCAATGTTTCAGCCAGTGAAGGATTTGAAGCACTAAGCGATTTGGTAATCAAACTGGGCAAGGGAAATAATCTTGTGGCCTGGGGGCATGAAATGCGCCAGCGATTGAGACAATCAAAAAACTATTTGAAAGTTGGATTCAAACTGCACCTTAGAGATTGTGCAGTTGTGGCTGACCACTGCTTTGGTTATTCATTATCTGACCCAAAGGACCCTGACTTTCAAGTAAAAATCTGCAACCACTTCCACGATGATGACAGCGCACGTTGCACATCATGTGACAGACTCGAGAAAAGTTTTGATGAAATAAGAAACATGTTTGCGAACACGGACTATGGAAATAAGCAAGAAGAGAAAGAGGACTTGTGGATGCTTGATCTTGCCATTGACAACATACGGAAATGGAAGGCGCATATTGTACGAACTGTGTGGAATGAGCAACGAAAGAAAGGGGTTCTTGACAGGCTGGATGACAATCAAATGTTCATGACACTAGACTGGGCAATGTACAAACATAGAATTTTGTATTGCGCTGTGTAAATGCGGCTATATTTAGGAAGTTCGTTCCAAGGAAAGGTCGAGAAGGTCAGCGCGACTGGTATGGAAAAAAAGGGCTGTCATGGCATATTGCTGTCGCATACATAAAGCTGCCTGAACCTGGTAGCAGACCAGAAGCTGGTGAGAGAGCCAAGAGGGTTCTCTTCAAACGCACCTTTGTCCACGTGTTCAACAACGCCAAACAGTCAGGGTCTGATGTGACTGCAATTCTCCATCATATTCTGGAAGTTGTGCATAGCGAACAGCCACAGATCACAAAGGCCATACTGCGTTCAGACAATGCAGTAAATATCTTACTATGCTCTCTACTAGAATGTTGTTTATAAATACCTATTGCAGTTATGTTACAAAGGCTCATCCACAATCGCAAGTATATTCGACTTATCGAAAGGACCAATCACTGTCAAACGATGGCTTTTTAGTGAACCGCAAGTATGAAATTGAAATTTGTCACTTTGATTGAAACTTGACACAGCGTTAATTGAGCTGCTTTAGTCTGGAAAAGGGCCATGTGATCAATCAGCTGGCCGGATAAAACGACAAGTCAACATGTACCTTGACCAAAAGCATGATGCTACAAATGCAGATCAGTTTGTGGAAGCCGCAACATTCAAGGGACTCAGAGACACTAGCTTTTTTATTGGCGAGGTAAAGGAGCCACCAGCAAGTGTGCCACTGCCAAACAAAGCGAATATTCCATTGATCACCAAGCTGTTTGATTTCCAATTTGAGTGGGACATGAGAGTACCAGGCGAGTACAAATCAACTCTAAAGGCATGGCGAATGCCCCTGATTGGGCCCGGCAAGATAATCGAGCGAAAGAGCTATGAACGTGCAGGACACAAACACTTTTTTGAGTTGCGACGTCAAGTGCATGAGGATCGTAAAGTTGAACCAAAGCCGGCATCCTACTCCTACTGGAAAGAAATCGGAAAATCGGACCACAAGCCGGTTGCACCAGGTGAAAAAGATCCAGCAGATTCAGAAACAGACAATGGTTACATTGTGCCAGATGATGATGAAGATGTGGACCAGATTACACCAGATCAAGAAAACCTCTCTGATCAAAGTACTTTGTATGACTGTCCTGAGCCGGGTTGCACAAGGCAGTACCAGTAGGGCCCGACCGGATATCCGGATCCGGATCCGGATCCGGCCGGATATGGCCATATCCGGATCCGGTACCGGATCCGGATATTACCTGCCGGATATGCCGGATATCAGTCACAGATGAGAAAACGTGATTTTTTACGTATTTGAACATAAAATTAGATTAGTTCCAGTCATTTTAGGATATTTTTCGCTATTTAACTAGACAAAATGCTAAAAACCCACTCTCAAAATATCACCAGAGTGCGGAATCGCTTTGCACATACATTGTACATCACTGGTGGTTTATCTTTGCCACTTAGAGCAAGGCTTCTCGTAAACCCTTTTTACCTGTACAATGTGTCCCTGTTTGTCTTCCCCTTACTTATTGGCTTGCTCAGGATTTTGCAAAAGGAAGTATTAATTCTTAGATCTCTGGTTGAGCCACGGCCCAATCAGGGCGAAAAAATTTGAACAAAATTAGCTTGAAAAACGCTTTTGAAAGCATTCTCAGTATAGTATTAACAGAAATTAGGAGGTATTGTAGTCTGAAGATACCTTCTGTTTGTACTTGATACCTGTACCTGTTTCAGTCCAAAAATACCCAAAATCAGGTAAGGTACATTTCGAAAGTACCCGATCAGGTATCAGTAGGTATCAGGTGGGTATTGCAAATCTACCTGATAATCAGGTACAGGTACAGGTATACCTGATCCAGAATACTGTATGTGACTGGAAGAGGCATCGTCAATTCTTCCATCTCCTTCTCTCTGAAGCCCGAAAATGTAGAAATGTTGTTGTTGAATAAGTATAACTTGCGTTGTTTGAACCACAATTATCAGATGTTGTTTTGAATCAACTGTTATAGAACAAAGAAGTGTGAAGGGTAAATACAGGGTAAATGAAATTTGGTAATTGCAATAGTGAAAGCCGGTCAGCGAAAAATGGAAACATTTCCTTTTCCTGTATCTTTTCTAATGCAACCAAGCCTAGTGCAAGCCGTTTCCTAAAGTGCAAGTGTCTCCTAAAGCCTAGTGCACCAAACTTTAACACATAAAATTCCCCGAATTTTGGCACCTGAGTCCAAATTTCGGCCTATTTGGTCAAAATTTGCGGAAATGGCAGTAAAAAGAAATGTGATCATTTTTTGAGACACCCT
Organism: Sabatieria punctata; assembly: GCA_030248155.1. Taxonomy (NCBI): domain Eukaryota; kingdom Metazoa; phylum Nematoda; class Chromadorea; order Araeolaimida; family Comesomatidae; genus Sabatieria; species Sabatieria punctata. The sequence goes on along the minus strand of JASANB010005960.1, from coordinate 27 downwards.
GTATGTGGTTTATTGCATTGTAAAAAA